>AYEL01033246.1:0-39557 GCA_000484575.1 Olivierus martensii
AATGGGTTTCTGATAACGATCTACGTTATTTTGGATTAGTAAATTATAGAAAAAATAACAATAACATGTTATAAAAAGTGCAAAATTTATTTTTATTAAATTAACTTTGTTACGCGTCTTATATATATTAATTCATCTATAAATCGATGGCAGACATATTATATAATGAAGCATATCGATTACATACGGCATAGATTAATGTTTAATTTTTACAAAAATAATATTGAACACATTAAAGAACTACTAACTGAATATACTTTTTGTGGAGTGCCAGATGTCATAAAAAACGTAAAATTTGTGATAAATTGCTCCAAATTCTTAACTTTTTACCATTTAACTACATTATAATTAACTTTTTGCCTCACACACTCTTATTTATTCATTTTAAACAGTTTTAAAGACATCAATAAAAATTCCAGATATCGAGAGTTGACTATATTTGCAATTTTGTAGACTATTCATTATCTACAGGGGTGAAATGTGCTGAGGGCGAAAAGTGCAGGGGGCAAAAAGTGTTGGGGGCGAAATGTTCCGGGGGCAAAATGTGCTGGGGGCAAAACATGCTCGGGGCAAAATGTAGGGGGCAAATTGTCGGAGGCAAAGTGCAGGGAGGGATTTTTCCGGACCCCGTATGATCAGAGGAGGAGGTGGATGAAAATGTAAATAGTTAAGAAAAGTCATATTCTGTCCCATCAGACTGGTAGTCTGACAGAGACAAGTAAAGTCAATGACTATTATGGAGAATTAAGGTAATTGAGAATTTATAAGTGGAGAATGGAAATAGAAGAAACAATAAATACATATCTTCCTTCCTCTCAGGTATGTTCAGGTGTTCCTCTGCCAAATAGCCCTCCCAGGGAATTTGTAATAGTTCTAATGTAATATCTTGTTCTTGTCTGTTAGCATAATTGTTTCCTATACATTGTTTAAATTTAGTTAATAAACCATTATATATTTTTTTAGATTCAGTTAAGCTCTTTCAGTTTATATTCAGTATATCTCTATCTGTTATATTTTGTATTTTATATTTTATGCTATTAAAATAGACTCAATTTGTTTGTTATAAATGAATTTCTGAATCAGTTCTCCTGTCTTGGACTTCAGCATCACTAATCCATGTGCCACAAATTGTGTTTTGGCTATATTCCGATATGCTGTATAAAATCTCTCCTAGTATCAGATAAAATCATACTCTGACGAATTGAATGGCAGTCAACTTTAATACTTCTGTGCAATCCTTACATAAATCAAGTAATATAAACTTTTAAATGTTGTAAACCAACATGTTTGGACTTATAACTTACAAATATAATAAATATTTATGCTCTATTCCTCAAAAAAAGAAAAAGTTTTAAAAAATTTTTTACATAAAGTCAGATGTATAATAAGTTTGGGTATACTTGTAATTTAGACTAATCCTACTGGAATATTATAACAAATAAACATTCCTCTATAACTTAAAATGTGACATAAATTGTTACTATCTGATATATAGTATTACTTTTTAATTTATTATTAGGAATAGGCAAAACTTTAATCTTTTTATATTTAACTAAAAATATTTTTTTATAAAAATACGATTAAGAATTTTCTCACCAATCTGTTGCTTTCAGTCATAATACCAGTTAAAACAACATTAAACCAGGATATATAAAGAATCATTCTAAAAGTCAACTTTTCAGAGAACTAAAACTTTTATTCAAAGTGCTTTCAGCATACATGTTATGATTACTAATGAGGGTTATTTATGTATATTGAAAGCACTTTAAATAAATGCTTTAGTTCTTTGGAAAGTTGGTTTTTAGAGTGTTTCATTATATATCCTGCTTCAGTGTTGTTTTGGATTGATAAAGTTAAGAAGTTTATCAAATAATTAATACTAGAAATTACCCGCTCATATAAATGAGCGGAAATATACTATTGTGATTTAATCTTATAATACTTTATATAACAGCATATTGTATAATAATAGCTTATCTTGCAAATTTATTTACTATATATTTTATTAAGCATTAGTTCAAATGTGTAGTAATTGCACGGGGGCCCATGGAGGCTGCACCCCACGGGCGCCGTGCTTCCGACGGCCCCACTCCACGGGTGGGCCTGCGAGGCCCCAATCCCCAATGGGCCCCAGGCCTGTGGGACCCGGTTTCATCTCCCTAGTGGACCCACAGCCTGTGGGGATATGAAACCCCCATGGGCCGTGGGCCCACGGGGTCCCCGTGGGTTAGGGCTACACCCACCAGGGATCAAGAGGCCTCCCGTCGAGTGGGGCCCACTCCCAATGGGACCGGTTTCATCTCCCTACGGGCACCGGGGTCCCCGTGGGGTGGGGCTGCACCCCCGCCACAGCCCGTGGGGATATGAAACCCCCATGGGCCGTGGGCCCACAGGGTCCCCGTTGGTTAGGGCTACACCCACCAGGGATCAAGAGGCCCCCCGTCGAGTGGGGCCCACTCCCAATGGGCCCGGTTTCATCTCCCTACGGGCACCGGGGTCCCCGTGGGGTGAGGCTGCACCCCCGTGAAGGGGGGTAGTTTACAGCATGATGAATGGTTATAATTTCTTTGTGTGATAAAATATAAGGCAAATTTCATTTGATATATGTAATATATCTTCATCATAATTATGGATGTAGAACAGCTTAACTGCATATTCAACATAAAATTTCCTTTAAAATAAAACATCCAATGAAAAGATTACCTAAACAGTATCCTGTATTATAATCAGTAATAATTCTTTTAGCTAAGTTGTGGAAAGGTTAGCTGAACAGTATCCTGTATCATAATTCAGTAAAAATTCTCTTTAGCTAAGTAATTCTGTAAAAATCCAATAACAGTAAAGCAGGTAAGTTATAGCTGAGGTGTCCTGTATCATAATCAGTAATAATTCTTTTAGCTAAGTAATTCTGTAATCCTCTATCATAATCAGTAATAATTCTTTTAGCTAAGTAATTCTGTAAAGTCCAATAATAGTAATGCAGGTAAGTTATCTGTTGCCCCTTACTTTGACCACTTAATGCCATCTATTAATATTTATTGTCATAAAATAAAAATTCGGCCTCCTAGGGCCCTAGAAAATGGCCAAATAAAAAAAAGATCTGTTGTCGCAGACATCCGAAAATAAAAAATGGCCAAATAAAAAAAGATCTGTTGTCACAGACATCCGAAAATTACAAAAAAGATCTGTTGTCGCAGACATCCGAAAATTAGACCTTTCTAACGCGCCTATTTATAGAAATTGGTACAGTGGTTCGTCCAAAAAAGGGACTCCAGCCAGCCACGTTTGAATAATTATAATATAGAAGATAGATGATGTAAATAAAAATATATAATCATCATATATATTAATAGTCAAACGTGGCTGGATGTCCCTTTTTCAGTTGAACCACTATACCGAATATGAAAAATATCATATAGAACCTTTTATTTAATACTGTATCATAAATGTTTGCTTCTAACATTTAAAATTTTATCCAAAAATGAAAATGGCAAGAGATGTTTAAGAATTCATATCCAATCAGTCGGTCCAAAAACAAATATTCTGAATTTTATTGAAATTCTGTGATATTTTAAGTATTTTTCCTACTGACGGTCAGATTCAAACCAATAAATCTAAATTCGTATTATCCATTTTGGAATGGAAAGTATTAAATCTCAATTTATGTTAAAACAAATTCAGGAATCTCCTGAAAATTACAACTGTCGACAAAACAAAAATAAGTCAACAAACTTAAAAAAAAAACAAGCAAACAACTCTCCAGTTTTCTTGATTCTTTATTTTCAAATAAGTAAAAGATTTTCTTTTTAGAGTGTATCTGTAATTATTTTCTAGTAGCAATCTGCATGTAGTTACGGCAAGCAAACAACTCTCCAGTTTTCTTGATTCTTTACTTTCAAATAAGTAAAATATTTTCTTTTTAGAGTGTATCTGTAATTATTTTCTAGTAGCAATCTGCATGTAGTTACAGCTTTAATATTTATTATAACAATAAATAAATAGCATTCAAATAAGTTTTTGCATTAGTTTCTTACATATGGCTGTTTTCACAGTTAATTGCTGGGAAATATGTAACGTTTCATTTACCTATTATTGGAGAAAGAGAATTTTTAAATACTACTATTAAATAAATTCCAATCATTAAATTGCTGAAATTATACAGTTAAAAAACGTTTATAACTGTTTCGTGTTCGTCTACTTATCTATATTAAAATAAAAAAAACCGCTTTTATGTGCATTTATATTGCTAAAGCAACGTGACGTTTCGAGAGATAGATAAAACTTATATTAAAATGAATTACGATAACAGATATGCTTAATTAATTAATTAATTAATTTTCTCATTTGCCTTTACTACGAAATTATTTTATTGATTTGTGGTAATGTTTAATTAATTCTATGTAAATTTGAATTTAAAATATCTTAAATAAAACAGGAAAAAAAGAGTTTTTTTTCTACTTTTTACATAATATAAGGAATATTTCAGATTAGATGTTAGAAATTGTATTTTTTATTTTTTTTTTCGATATTTTTAAACAAATATTTATATTATTCATTTGTACTTTATATGCTTTATATTGAGTAAATAAAGATCTCTAAATTAAGTAAATTAATTAAAAACCTTATACAGTTATTAAGCATGAGTTAAAATCCATTTATTGAAAACTAATAGTAGAATTAATGCACAAAGATAATGTTTTAGGCCTTTGAAACTATCTTCAATAATAGTTGTACTGTATTTGAATATCTTGCAGTGTAATAGCTGAGAGATGACCTTGAAGTCTAAAAATATTACCTTAGTGTAATTGTTCTATTATTATTTTTTAATTAATTAAATTTAACTCATCTTATAAGATCAGTATACTTTATCATGTTTTATATTGTTTTTTTTGGAGTTACCTATATTTGAATAGCTTGCAGTGTAATAGCTGAGAGATGACCTTTAAGTCTAAAAACATTACCTTAGTGTAATTGTTCTATTATTATTTTTTAATTAATTAAATTTAACTCATCTTATAAGATCAGTATACTTTATCATGTTTTATATTGTTTTTTGGAGTTACATTGACATAAGTATATTAAAAATATATAGAAATATATTAAAATTTTAGATTCTTTAAATTAGTACTAAAGAATGCATTATAATGAAACATGTGATAATGTATTCAAGTATTTTAATGAAACATGTGATAATGTATTCAAGTTTTTTAATGAAACATGTGATAATGTATTCAAGTATTGTAATGAAACATGTGATAATGTATTCAAGTATTTTAATGAAACATGTGATAATGTATTCAAGTATTGTAATGAAACATGTGATAATGTATCCAAGTATTTTAATGAAACATGTGATAATGTATTCAAGTATTTTAATGAAACATGTGATAATGTGTTCAAGTATTTTAATATAACATGTGATAATATATTCAAGTATTATAATGAAACATGTAATAATGTGTTCAAGTATTATAATGAAACTTATGATATAATTCAAATGTTATAATGAAAAATATGCAATGGCATTCCTAGCATTAGTGTCACCAGGTGCGGTAATTCATAGTGCCACTCCTTCTCTCTCAATATTATATAAAATGTTTGGTCGTTAGAAAGTATGGATTTAAGAGTTCATAGGGGATATCATTTATTTTAGAACTAAACATTAAAAGCCGTACATACATATACTAGGAGCCTTAGAACTTGGTCATAAGCGTGTTAAAAAGGGCTTATAGTTGTAAAACTGGCAAAATGTAATTTTTAACATACCATTTGAAAATATTAGGTGTCACTCCCATGATGGTGTCACCTTGTGCGGGGCACTCTCCTCATCCCCTAGTGATGCTACTGTATATATGCTAATACAATTCAAATACTGCATTAGAATGAACTACTGCAAGGTATTTGATGATACAATTAAAATTTTTTAATGAAATATAACTAATGTAATTCAAGTTTAAATATTTTATTAAGTACTGTAGTTTGTTCTTGTTTAAAATATATTTTCGAAATTTAAAATAACTGTAACATTTTTCTTATTATTTTTAAAACTTCATTCATATTCTATAGAAGTAATTAAATAATTTTTCACTTTCGTTAAACTTAATTAAAACTAGAAGAATTAGAAAAGACTGATATAATCTAAAATTATATTAGATTATTCTGATGATGGCAGGTGGAAAATACGACATTTTTCCTCCTCGAAAATATGTTTTATTCAAACTTGATCCAACTTTTTAACTTTTATCTCAGTCTTCCTGCTCATCTGATTATCATTTTATATAAGAAACTATCCAAGATATTTATTCATTTAATAAGAACGGTTTCATAAGAAAATCTAATAAAAACTAACGAATTTTTCTATCGCTGAACAAGCATTTTGAATTTTTTAGTGCTGTAAGTAATGCATATATTTTTTTTTTTCTTTTTTCTTAAGGTCTAGAAACAAATAATCAATTCGCAAATATAATAGTTTCATTCGAAAAGAAATGTCAGTTTTCATATTTGAATTTTTATTAACGTTAAAAAATAAAACATCAAATGTGAAAACTTTCTATCAGATACTAACAATCGTTTTTTCTTCAAGATTAGATTACTTCAGTTTATTTTCTTTACATATGAAACTGACTTCTTTATCAGTTTTCATATTTGAATTTTTATTAACGTTAAAAAAGAAAACATCAAATATGAAAACTTTCTATCAGATACTAAACAATCGTTTTTTATTCCTTTTTTCTTCAAGATTAGATTACTTCAGTTTATTTTCTTTACATATGAAACTGACTTCTTTCATAAAAAAGGGTAGAAAAACAAAAAAAAATCCATGTACATGTAATTTTCTTCATCGAAAAATAGTAAAGTCGACCATGCGAAGGTTATAAAATACGGTCAACTGATCCATTATAGATAACTCCCATCAATGCCAACATGTTACATTCACATCACCGATAACAGTACTTATTAAGCTAAATTTCTATTTATTGATTTATTATTTAAAAAAAAAGACACATGTCTACTATATTTCGATGTTTATATCGACCTGATAATGCATATAAAATCACCATACCGATTTTGTACTGTGTACACTGAATATATTTTAAAAGTTTTATTGAAACGTGAATTAGTGAGTTGTTTTTACCGTATCTAATCATTATAAATCATAATATTAATGAAGAATATTTTAATAATTGAAATTACAATTTTTATAGTGAATTTTTTTATTATTTTTTATGTGAAATATTGATAAGAGCAGTGCACAGTTCGAGTAACACTCTTAAGCATAAGATTTTGATTCAACGAAATTTTTATGAGCATTTTTTTTAATGATACGGCGACCACCGAGATCTACACTCTTTCCCTACACGACGCTCTTCCGACTTCATAAAATAAATTTATTGCAAGTAAATTTTGAACAGAAAATAACTTTATTTTGAAAACATCGATGATATTTAGAAATATTTGTGCAAAATTAAGCATAACAGATATCAATAAATTTTCATTTTATATTAAAATAATTCTACATGAAGAGGCAATTAAATTGTCTTTAAAAAAGTATGAAGAAACTTAATAGATTATACCAGAATTTTATTAATTAATCGATTAAACTGCGTATTATTCAATAATCGAATAATTTAGTTATAGAAATTCCTTTGATTTTAATTAGTCACATACATAAAATTTTTTTTATCATCAAAGAAATGACAAATTAAATTAAAAATTAATATTTCTTATAATTTTATTTTTTAATTTCGACATAATTAATGTTTTAACTAACGCTGGATGTTAGAAAATGAATATTTTATTAAAAATTTATTTTTAATCTTTCGACATTTGAACTGAATTTCAAGTATTTAAAAAAAAAAAAAATAATTTTAACTAAAAATAAGTATTTGAAATTCGAAGAAGATGGTTCAATATCACTGCAATAGAAATCCCAAATGGCCTAAAATCACTGGCTGATAAGATAAGAAGAATGCCTTATTGTTTAGCGTACTTAAAACGATGTCGTAATTTTTTCTAGGGGGATTATCTTGAGAATTTTATATAAACGAGAATATTTAGAAAAATAATTCTCGCACGCAAACTAGATATTATAAATTAATCACGAATAATTAAAAAAAAAAAAAAAAATTAGTCGCGAAAGAATAATTTATGATTACAAAGTTACCATTGTTTATTAAAAAAAAAAATAAATAAAAAATCTTTTTCTGTGTTTAACTTTAAGTTTTCATCGACTATTTTATGATGTATACATAAATTTTAAATTTTTAGAAAGCATATAAAATTAAAATTGTGTTTACTGTATATTGTATTATTGTTTTAATATAAGTAACTATAATAAACATCTCGCTTGTCTCTAGAGTTAATGAATATTACATTTTTATTTAAATTAAAAATTCTAAATTCTAAGTTTCGCGAATGATATATAAAAGTTCGTATTCATGAATTTATATTTTAAAATTTTAATTTTGTTATTTTAGATTAAAAAAATATATATATTTATTCCACGACGTTCAAAGGAAGAAGTAAACTGCACAGAATTATCAAGAGAGTCTAACAGATAAATATAAAAGTTTAAAATAATAATACTGTACTGTACTTCAATAGTAATTAATAATATATTTTTTTAATGCATTAAATTCAATTTACTCTAGATAGATGTTTTTGTTTACCAGTGCCTATTAAGCAAGTTTTTGTTCTTTTAATATTGAATGTTTTCTTCACTAGAAACTATTATTATTTTATTATTTCATTTGTCTAATAAAATTCTGTTATTTTTTTTCCTTTTAAGCAAATCTAATTTTGTTTTAACAATGTCACAGATCAAATTTACTTAAGAAAATTTAGAATCTTGATTAAAAAGTTCGAATTATTTTTCCAGCATTCGTTTCATGCCAGTAAAAGTAATTTTAAATTATCAAATTAATTGATAAACTGAATGCAATCATTATTTATTTCGTCAAACTCTTCTCTGTATATGATTTTAACATTTGTACTATATTTTATATATATATATATACTACAGAATTTATATATAATTAATGAATTTTATGCTTATACATTCTGTAAATGAACTGCTTACCTTGAAATATTTCAAATAAAAATTTCACAGTAAATAATATAATTTATAATCGTCTATATTGATACATTAAAGAAGAATTAAATCGACAATTAAAATTAATAGTTTATACTTATATAAGAATATAAAATCATAAATTAATCAATAGAAAATTTATCAATATTCACATTTATTATTCACTCTCATTATATATGCACTGCTTTAATATAATCAGAGAAGTATCAGTTCAACAGATATCGTAGTTTTTTTTTTTTCAAACAAGCATAATTGAAAATGTAACTTCAATTCAAGTCACGCAAATTCTATCAAATTACTATAATTAATATGTTGAGATAAGCTTCAAAAGTTGCTAATTTGACAGTTACACGAGTTGATTAGCTTAAATTACTCTGCTTAGTAATATTGCAAAAAAAAAAAGAATTTTTTATTGATTATTCTTCAATAATTCTAGATTGAAAAATTGTACAAAGTTTTGATTTTCTGGATTTTTCTGAATAGATTATTATAGATTTGTATGGATCATAATATAAACTATACTCAACATATTTAAAAATAATAAACGAAGTTGTTACTGCTATTATTCAATGTAAAATTTTTCAAAATAAGAATGCATTCTACTATTAGATTTTTGTAATATTTGAATGCCTTTTTTTTAGTAAAATGAGTAAAAAAATTAAGTTAAAATCATATATTTAAGTATCATATACGAATTTTTATTAAAATCTATTAAGATTCGAAAGATATATTTACAAGAGAGTTTAAATTATATGAAATAAAATAATAATTGGTTTGACGAAGTTTAATATAGATTTTAACATATTGAATAGCATAGCAAGTGGTTTATAATAAAAAATAATTGCCTAATTTCCGAACGTTTTTCCATGATTGAAGTTAATTTTTAATTGGTTTGACAAAGTTTAATATAGATTTTAACATATTGAATAGCATAGCAAGTAGTTTATAATAAAAAATAATTGCCTAATTTCCGAACGTTTTTCCATGATTGAAGTTAATTTTAATAAATCTGCACTGTAACCACATTATTCATCACTCTCACATCTCTGAATGCTCATCATTTTTAAAAGGATAAATTTGCAGAGTTAATTAATTTTAGTTAAAACTCTCCTTTAATGGTCTGACTATCCTGTTAAGTTTGCAAAAAATCAATTAAATACTGTAGTTTAAAAGTTATGAGGGAGAAATCTTTGAAGTTTGAACTTCCGCCATTTTTAAATGGCTGCAGCTAGAGGATTGATTGATGCAATGTTGAGCTGATCTTTAATGTTAGACATCATTAGAAAATTTCATGAAAATTTACTAATTATTCAAAAGTTATTAATGGGGACATACCATCAGACAACAAACAGAACGGTGATTTCATAAGCTTCCTTTTCCTTCAAAAAAATAGTCTAAAAAGCAGTATCGCAGTTGAAGAACTGTTGTTTGTACATACCAGACAGAACTTTAGCATTCATGCATACTGATATATTAATGCAAGCATTGTTAGGTAGATTTTAATATACAAATTTCAAAAGATATGGCATTACATAATTACATAGTAAATTGCACAGTTATACATTGCAATATATTGAAATTGTATCAAATTAGTTGCATGTTGCGCTATCATATGACAGTGCAAGCTTTAAATACTGTATATAGTATGTGATGATGTGTTGACACATTCTGTCACCTTTCTCGTTTTCAATCAGAGATTAAAATTGGTGGGGCCATTCCAGAACCTGTTACAGCTACTTTTTGATGGGATTTAATTGTAAGTTTGAGGGATGAATCTACAGGAAAGGCCCTTATGAAAAAATTTAAAGTATGGTCAAGATTCGATCCTGAACATCCAAGTGAATATTTATTTCATGATGTGCTACCGTTTCATTTAACCATTTGTTTTGCTATAGAGAATTCTTAATAAAACAGGGTTTTAAATAGAATATATCACAAATATTGAAAATATATTCTATTTATCAAGTCCCAAAATATTTCTATGTTCAGACTTTAAATCACTTTTTAGCTTGTCAAAGATCTTTGCATTTGAAAATTAATTTTTTTCAAGAAACCATATTTTAGACAGGATGTACAGGAGTGTGGAAATATGCTATATGTATATATCTATCTATATGAGATTAATTACAGGACATAAACTTCCAGATTTTTTACGCAAATCCGGGCCTTGTCTGTTGATTCTTATCTTTCATACTTTGTTCGATCTCATCGTGTGACTTATCTGTCTGTGATGGAATCTATCTAGCCTACTCTATACATATCCTTAGTGTAAATCTGTCAACATAAAACTTTTAGTAGGCTATAAATTAATCTATCTTTCCATGCAGTCATATATGCTATAACTAGGGCATAAGTTGTACCGATAACTATATCTCTTTGTGTTATATTAAATTTGATAGGGAGTCTTCCTTATTTTCATGTATTTATATAAAATCCCTAAAGATATTAAACGAGCTAACATTTTTATCCAGTTTTTCATTTTAAAATCGCTCTAAAAATTTTAATGAAGAAAAATTCCCTATTATCAGTAGAAAAGATTGATCTCTAAGAGTTTATTTACAAATTGCGAATTTTTAAGCACTCTAACCCAGTGGTTCCCAACCATTTTTAGCCATGCCCCACCTAAGCATCTCTAAAATCTCGATGCCCTCCTGTGCCATATAATTTTTAATATTCAAAAATGAACTTCTATTCACTTTTGAAACAGAAAACATCCATGAAATAGAAAAATAAAAGAACAAAAGGACAGTTGAAATTGTTAAAAAAAATAATAATAATATAAATTAATATGAAAAAACAGCAAATAGAGTTTCACAACCGCCATGTACATTCTGATTTTAACTTTAAAAATGTGTATGTCACAATATATATTTATATATACTGTACATATTGCTCCTAAAACCAACGAAAATGAAAAATATTCATTGTTAATAACTCATTCTCGAATTGCCCCTGTGAAAAATCAAATTGCCCCTTTGTGGGGCGTGCGCCCCACGTTGGGAACACTGCTCTAACAGAAATCAAAAGATGAGATTAATGTTCATCAGTTAAAGAATTCTGAATCGCTCGCTTTTTTTTCATTTTATATTTTATATTGAAATATCACGAATTCAAATAACATTGTTTAAAATTAAATGGCTTTCCTATACAATACAATATACAATTATTACTACAGAAAAGATTGAATTAATAGAATTTTAATAAGCTTACAGATAACGCAACTAATTTGTTTCAAACATGAAATAATTTTTCTTTTAATTAATATTAAATTGTAGAATGGGCAGATGATAACAAGACTTTTTATTCACAGAATTAAGTAATCACAGGAATTAGTATCATGCATGTCATCTGTTGCCAAGCTAAGATTAAACTGAATTTAAATTAGTTTTCTTTATCTGTTGGGTGACACAACTTCAGATGATGATTAAAAAAATCCATTAAGAAAAAAATTTAAAAAAAAAAAAATGTAAAAGTATTAAATTAATATTTATAAAAAAATTAAATGCACGCAATAAAATTCATAAAAATGTGAGAGAGTTTTTAAAATATTCATTATCTTGTAATATTATTAGCAAATTTTTGTCTTGCTTATTGACATATTCTTAATAAGCAAGATAAAAAAAATTTTTGGAAATATATTTAAATGGAGATGTAAAAAAAATCTATTATTTTTGTTTTAATGTTTTGCAGAAACCAACAAGGAAGTTTCAGTTTTTGTAATATTATTAGCAAATTTTTTGTCTTGCTTATTGACATATTCTTAATAAGCAAGATAAAAAAAAATTTTGGAAATATATTTAAATGGAGATGTAAAAAAAAATCTATTATTTTTGTTTTAATGTTTTGCAGAAACCAACAAGGAAGTTTCAGTTTATCAATATTCCAAAACAAAGAACTGAAATGTACAACTGAAATTAGATTTTGATTTTTTTTTTTCGTGCTTCAACTTATGCTAACAAAAATTAATTGTTTGTATGTTTACTTATCTTTTCCATCTACAATTATTTGTTTTTTATTCTATTTGTTTCTTGGGGTTACCTAATGTTACAAGAGAACAATTGGTAATGTAGTAAAAGAAAGAAAGAAATTTCGATAAAACAGGAAAATGATGTATTTATCTACTTTTAAGAAAAGTTATGCTATATTTTTAAATCTTTCAACTTTGATGAGAATTATTTCAAACCACACCTGATATACAATGAATATACTTAAGAAAATGAATATCAAAAAGGAGAATTCAGCATGTATAACTTTATAAAATAGTGCTTTCATATGATCTGTGCATGGGCTTCAAGCATGGAGATACTTTAAATTATCTGCTATGATTGCGACTTCTTATAAAATATAATATCTTGATAATTCTATGATATAATAATAAATCAGTAAGAAATTACTAATTGATTATCTTTAACATACCTTATGTTAGTTCATCTGCTGAAACAACTGAGTTCCCATGGATGGATTATGGTTGGATTTCTTCATAGATTTTTATTGGATAAAATTCATTTCGATTGAAATAGGATTATTTGACAATCACTGATATAAAATTGAATTTTGAGAATTTCATTGGATTTCTTCATAGATTTCGATTGAAATAGGATTATTTGACAATCACTGATATAAAATTGAATTTTGAGAATTTTTATTTTTGGAATTATTTTATAAATCTATCAGGAAATTCGCAGAAATCTATCATAAAATTAGATTTCTATCAAAAACGAATTTTCAGATAGATTTCTGCGAAGAATGCTATAGTAAATTTAAAAAAAAAAATCGTTCAGTAAGAGTAGAGCTGATATATGAGACGTATGAAAGAACATGATGATACTAATACTGATAGATGTTTATCGCAAACGTGGCTAACCACTTCTAAAGAGATTTGTTTTGACAAAATTATAAGGTATTATCACTATATCAAGTGACAAACATTAACAATTATATCTTATCTACATTTTGTTGTTTTCAGTTTCTCTCAAGACATTTTCTTGTATATACTCATTTTAATAGACATTCTATGTAACGTTCAGTCTAAGAGTACAATAACTTTATACGAAATCCTGATTTTAACAGAAAATGATATTCATCTTCCAGCTTGCAAATATTGATGATTTTATTTTAAGTATGCATTTTGAATATTTTTCATTAGGATTCACCAACCGAGATCAAATTTTATTTATAAAATCAAAATATTCAAGAAATTTTTTTTTAGTTTTTACAATCGATTAAATCTCTCTCTCATTTCACATATAGTATTCAGGACTTATCTAACAGTAATTGTCATAAAATGTGTACATAATGATAAAAATCACGATATTTAATTTTTAATCATCATTTTATCATTATTAATATATAAAATAGGATCATATTTGCGAAAATATCATTTAACAATGAAAAAACGGTGATTTATTTACTTAAGAAAAATATAAATTATTTAAACCAGCGCACAGTGGGGTATTTGACCGATCTGGGCGGCCAAAATTATTTTTGTGGTTTAATCTGTTGTAAACCCACAATATTACTACTTCATTGCATTTTTAGTGATAATATTTTTTTTTTATAAAATCATCTGTTTTTAAAACATTTTTATTTAAACCGCGTTATATCGAAACAGCGTTAAGCGGGGTCTTACTGTATTCCCACTCGTGATTATATCAACTACGACTCTCCCTTTCGCGATTTGGACTCAACCAACTTAGCTAGGCGCGACTTTCGTAGACGGACAATAAATATTATTCGTGAATTTCCTAAAGTATTATGCATCATAATTGATTAATCCAGAAAGTAAATATCAAATATTTATTTCTCTTAATTTTTCCGTAATGTATATGCATTTGCATAAATATTTTTTGTATTGAATATATATATATATATATATGTTTGCAAAAGGACACATGAATTATTAAATTTTTTTTCTGAAAAATATAGAAACTTGCAAACGATATTCCTATTGAAAATAAATCGATTTATTTGTTTACATAGTTTATTAAATAGCTGTTCATAGTCAATAATTTAAAAATATTGACTGAAACATTTTCAAATGAAATCATTTATTTTCTTATTTAAATATTTATCTAAAGCTTTAAGAAATTTTTTTGTTATGGTTCTATTTTTTGTATTATTAATTGTAACAACTTCAGACAATTAAATTGTAATTGTGCGATTCGATTATCGATTACTCGATTAGGCGAGGTGAAAAATATAATGCTAAATGCGCGTTAGCTATGCATTAAGGATTTATTTCATACACTTATATCCGAAAAATTGCATTATTTATAAAACTTCGAGATATACTATACACTCGAGCTCCTATTTCACATTTCCAACTATAATAATTCATATAAATAAATAAATAAAATAAAACTAGACACTCAGTTTTAACTCTAATATTCTAGATTAAGAAATTCTACTCATTTAGAAAGTTTTAAAAGACAGGGAAAATATATTCTAAATGTAAATTTATTTTCTAAATAATCGTGAAATTCTAAACTTCCTTTCGTAAGGACGTATCAAATTTTAAACATTAAAATAGATTGCAAGTAAATATTGCTATTTTAATAATATTTTACTTCTAAAATAATATTTTGTTAAAATATATAGTATATTTAAAGAATAAAATTGTTCATATACGTTAAAGAAAGCATTGATTTAATATAATTCAAGTAATTTTTTATTAAAAATAAATTGATTTATTTGCTTATATAGTTTATTAAGAAGCTGTTCACAGTCAATAATTTAAAAATATTGACTGTGAACAGCTATATACAGGGTGAAGAAAAACTTCGACGTAAAATTTTATGTACTGGTAGGGAACCAAAATATGGTCTAAATGGCACCATTTTCGAGTTATAACCCTTTAAAGCTAGCCAATCACCATCGAGTACACAAGCATTACGATGCGTTGCGTTGCCAGGACGCGTCGCTCGCCTTCTTAGGCTGGATTCACACTGGCCTTGCGACTGCGATCTCCAACCCAACCGCGACCGTTGCTATAGAAACAATCCCATCAGGACTCCCTTCCCGATTCTTTACTGCGACCACAATATTCAACTTGCTGAATATTGTCGCAGTCGCAGCAGCCACGTTATTACGATAGCCAATAGAAAGGAGGCATTTGGCCATCTGTTACGAGCTGTATGTTACATTTCGCTTCCTGATTCTTTACTGCGACCACGACATTATTCAACTTGCTGAATATTGTCGCGGTCGCAGCAGCTACGTTATTACGATAGCCTATAGAAAGGAGGCATTTGGCCATCCATGTACTGGTAGGGGACCAAGATATGGTCTAAATGGCACCTGTTTCGAGTTATAACCCTTTAAAGCTAGCCAATCACCATCGAGTGCACAAAGCATCACGAAAGGGTGCACAAAGCACTGATGCTTTGTGCACCCTTTAAAGCTAGCCATGCACCATCGAGTGCACAAAGCATCAGGCGAGCGACGCGTCGCTCGCCTTCTTAGGCTGGATTCACACTGGCCTTGCGACTGCGATCTCCAACCCAACCGCGACCGTTGCTATAGAAACAATCCCATCAGGACTCCCTTCCCGATTCTTTACTGCGACCACAATATTCAACTTGCTGAATATTGTCGCAGTCGCAGCAGCCACGTTATTACGATAGCCAATAGAAAGGAGGCATTTGGCCATCTGTTACGAGCTGTATGTTACATCAGCTCTTATTGGTTGTTGGTTTGCAGTTGCTATTGGTTGATTCGAAAAATCGTGAAGCCAGTCGTGATCAATGTGCATGTTCTCTCGCAAGTTGTCAGTCATGGTCGTAGTCGTAGACGTGGTCTCAGACCAGTGTGAATCCAGCCTTATTACCTGATAGTAAGGCTGGATTCACACTGACCTTGCGACTGCGATCTCGACCATGACCGCGACCGTTACTATAGAAACAATCCCATCAGGCCTCGCTTCCCGACTCTACACTGCAATCACAATAATATTCAACTTGCTTTGCTATTCATGTCGCGATCGCAGCAGATACGTCATTACGATAGCCAGTAGAAAGGAGGCATTTGGCCATCTATTACGAGCTGTATGCTACACAGCTCTTATTGGCTGTTGTTTACGCAGTTGCTATTGGATGATTTGAAAAATCGTGAAGCCGGTCGTGATCAATGTGCATGTTCTATCGCAAGTTGTCAGTCGTGGTCAGACCAGTGTGAATCCAGCCTAAGTAGGAGAGCGACGAAATGCGACGCATCGTGATGCGTTGCCAAGACGCGTCACGATGCGCCGCGCATTTTTTTTTTTTTATAATTGTAAGGACTTTTTAAATTTCAAAATAATGTAATCGTGTTACAAGACAAACATGATAACTGACATTTGTGATGCTTTCATGCCGTTTTACGTCGCTTCTATCGTTATAATGCCTAAATACAGTATAAATTTTTGTTTGGTAAAATTTTAGAAAATAAATTTCCAGGATGTAATATACTTGTTTATATTAGCTCTCAAAATTTGAGATGATTTACTATTTCCTTCATCATCTCGTTCATGTTTGGGCCATTCGCATGAAATAATTCAACTTGCAATGGACGAAATTTGATATTGGGATTCTTCAGAAAAAAACTATCAAGTGAATTTGATTTTGTTTCAAATAGATTTATTATAATGAATCTCAGAATATAGAATATGATATAAATGTATTTTTGGAAGTGCCTCATTTTTTAGAGAACGTGCAAGGCATGTTGAAAATCATTATTGCGTGCAATCACGTTTTTATGATTTATTATTATTATAGTAACTAGTGATAAAGAGAGACTAATATTCAGAAAATATTTTCAAATACACAGCATCCAATCAAAAGCATTTAATATATAAAAGATAAGCCAAGTACAATACTAAAAAATTAGTACTGTACTTGGTTTATTTTTTACGTATTAACTCGTCAAAATATAGATATGACTACTTTGTTTGACATTATTGTTTTATTTTACTAAATTGTCAACCAAGGAGTATTATTCGTAATTTTAGTAAGTATTCAAATTTCTTAGTAATGTACTTGGCTTATTTTTACATATTAGATGTTTCTGATTTGACATCGTTTATTTTTTAGATTGAAACTATTTTTCTGAGTTAGATATTTTAACAATAATATGTTAATACATCATTAAATACTTTCTTTATTTTTAATCTGATTGAATCGAAATTTTTAAGAAATATTTAACAAAATAATAAACATACGTATATCAAAGAAATCGATTGAACGATACGATCTGTAGATTTTATGATGAAAAGACCTTCTATTTTCATCATTTTGGTCACATTGAGCTGCATTTTTAGAAAGTCTTAAATAACATAAGTGGCATTTATAAACCAGATTTATTCGAAATCGGTTGAACGATGTGACATATAACAGCATTTCTAGAGAAGAGAACCCTCCTCTTGTACATTTGCAAGAGGAGGGTTCTCATGTTAGTCCAACTAAACCAAAATTTTCAGATTTTAACTGAGCTAGGATATACCTATATTTCAAATTATTTAATCAAAAAATTTAAATGATATATATAGAAGTGTTTATAGAAAACAGACTCCGATTTCTTTCTCTTTATTTTGATCCGATTATACTGAGATTTTCAGGAGACCTCAAATAATTTAAGAAATATCTGTATCATAAATTTCGTCCGAGGTATCGATTGAATGATGCAATAATAATACACTGTAAACGTTTCTATAGAGAAGGAGGAGGAGAAGAAAACTAACGCTTTTTTTTACCTATTTTTGCAATTTTTAAACTATTCTAGTTCTTTTATTAATTAAATTTGAAATATTCAAATTTAGTCAACGATGACCCATTGAATACTTTACATGAATATAATTGGCAGATTAATAATATTTAACATAGGATCAAAGTTACAGTAAGTTGAATTTTTGCTGTAATGATGCCTGCCTCATTTTTTGGAGAATTTGCAAGGCATGTACAATAGATAAGCCAAGTAGTTAGTATTGTACTTGGTTTATTTTTTATGTATTAAACTAAGCCAAATACAGCAGTCAGTAACTGCTATATTTGGCTTAGAGTTACTTTTGATCTTACTTTTAAATTATACATGTTATTCGTAACTTATTAAATTAAAAGATATTCAATAATGTTCCCATCATTGGTTTTTTTTTTATATTTTTGAAGCCGTTTAATAATAATTTAATTGATATCTCAATAATATAGTAAAGGATAAGAACAGTCCGATTGTTTTTAATCTGTCACTTTATATCACAATTTTTATAACAAAGCAAATTAGAAAATTTATAAAACTTTACTACTGTGTGGGCTATGATTTAATATATAAATTATCTTTTAGTAGAATTATTTTGTATCCGGAATTAAAAACTATGAGATAAATAGGCTTTGCAGTAAAATATTTGAGAGTGATATTTGATTAAAATATTATTAAAAAGTGCATCGATTAATTAAATAAATGATAAACAAATAGGAATAAGTCACAAAATGATAAAATTTATTTTGGAAGAAAACTGGAATTTTTCAAGTAATTTTGAGTGAGTGAAATTTAATTTATTTTTATGGACATTCATGGAAAATCTTATGAAAACATTACATGGATATTGATGAGATATTATTATTTTTGAGTAAAAATAGCAATAAAAATAACAAATTTTCTTCATATGTTGTTACTTAGAACTTAGCTAAGGCTTATTACATCACAATAACTTATAGTTTGAAATGCAACAATGTTAATATGTCTAAAGTTAACAAATGGCATGACAAATTTGATAAGAAGTTTATATTCTTTCAATGTTAATAATACAAATTACATTTTCATTATTTGCAAATAAAACAATTATTCCTGTCGTATTTTTTCACCGGTATTGTTTGCAATAATAATGATTATATATAAAATACATGTGCAACTGGAATATTTTCAATGTGTTACAGCTGTTAGTCACCAATAAACTATTTGATGTCAACGTATTTGAAGTATTATGAGGTGTAAATGGTAGCAAGTATGCCTCTTACGTGCGAAATGTCGCGAGCATTTCCATCCGAAGATTGTTATAAATTTATCAAATTTCCTGACAGACTTCTGCGAAAAACTTGAAACCAAATTTAATGTAAAACAATCGAGATGGTTTACATTAATAGCTTAAATTATCACCGACAACAATAACATCATGTCCGTATCTTTGTAAAAGAATGGGGAGTGCTCAAAAAAGGAAAAAAATAAACGACAGGGAAAAACGCTCAAATATCATCAATCACATGGCGCCATACACCCCTATCTCTAAACACTATACCAGCTTCTTCTATAGTCATTCTTTTTTCATATACTTCCGCCTCTTATAAACACTCTGAAATCCATATTTCCACAAATCCTCATCCACTTGTTCTCACCTAGTAGGCTATATTATTATGAATTTTCCAAATATATATCTGCCGATAGTTTGTAGATAAGATTAAGATAGTAGATGCTTTTCACAAATATCACAAACTCACATGATAAACTGCACAAATATTTACAATAAATCTATATTGTACAAACATAATAATGGTTATCAATCTGTCTTGCAAGCAAGATTATTGGCAGTGCCGGATTAAGCTAGCATATATTAAGAAAGGGGCCTTATATTTAAAAAAACAATAAAACAACGCAAATATATTTGAACACATACATTTTTAATTTGCATAGTAATTATCATTATCAAAAATAACAACAGTCAGCATTAAACATTAATTTTTCTACATTTAGCATGAGGAAATTTGTTGATGATATAGGATGTATCCATTTCACACAGAAGTTTATGTTCAGAATCACACTAAGTCACCCTCTTATGCTTTCTCTCTCAAAATTTCGTGATACCAAATAAAAAGGCACTAAATATGGCGTAAATCGCAAGATCATTGGTTTAACGGTCGTATTAGATGATCAAAAAATTATGTACATATTTATTGGCGCAGGGTCCATAGGAAATGCTACTTTTGCTATTATGTTAATCCGGCACTGGTTATTGGAACTGAAAATGATCTAAAAATCCAAAATTAATTTTTAAGCTTTGATACAATAATTTGATTTTAATCAAAATCTAAATCTTTCGAAAATTCAAAGTAGATTAGACAGATTCCGTGAAGAGTCTCAAAATCAAATTTCATAAAATTATCTACTTTCACTCGAGTTCTTTTGTGTAGACTGACAACATGATAATGTTAACAGATACCTGTGAATACTACGATTATACAAAAAATATTTGTTTATAGAAGAATTAAAACATGTTATAAAAATCATAATTATTTTTATAACATGATTGCTTTAATTCTTTTCTCTGGGAAAAAAATCTATTAAAATATTTTTTATTCGAATTAAAATGAAAAATATATAGGCTTACATAAAATTGCAAAGAAAGATAAGCGAATCAAGTTGGCTAAATTTTTATTTTCTTGCTCAAAAATAAACTGTTTACATTCCATATTAATGGAATTAGCATGTGCCTGATCAGAAATGGATATTGGATTATTTTAATCCGAATATTCTTTCATTGATTTTCACTATTAACTGTATAATCAATTTAATTTTGCATACAAAACATAGAAAATATTGTCTGTAGCCTACTTTCAGAAGGAAAGTGAAGTTTATGAGTTCACTATTCTGTACGGTTGTCTTCTCCGAATAATTTTTGAACCAATTAACATATCTTTATGAAATTTGGTATTAACATTCTACCATTAACCTTGACGCCGCATCATTTAACCATCCCTCTAACTTCAACCACTTGATAGAATTTTTATGTCATTAGACGTAGAAGTTATGCCGTTGAAGATGACTTTGATGACATATATTATAATCTCATATTTTTAATCATTCCAAATTAAAGAGCATGTTTGGGAAAATAGACTGTTTGTTTATATAAATTTGAATACAAAAACCACCACGGATATACAGGATATAATTTTTTAATAATTTATTGTAATTATTCTCTATATTTAATAATACAACAGAATCTAACATTCGATTAATTACAGAATTTATTCAAAATTATAATTGCACTACTCGATTACTGTATTTACATTGATTAGATAGATAAAAGTTTGTAAAATGAAAACATTAAGATCTGTATATCAAGATTTAAAAATTCATTTTAGTAATAAAAATTCATTTTTGTCTTTGTAAATTTCATTCAATGTAACCTACATCATGTTTAAAAATAGTGTTGTAAATGTTTTTTTTTTTTTTTTTTCTTTAGATATAATAATTGGGTTTTATTTTTAAACTGACGTTACTAAAATTTTCAGAATTTATTAATAGTATGGATATAATGACCAACAAAAATAACTTATTTTTAAAATTCAGCATAACTGCTTTCACAACATAACATTAAATGACACGCATATGCTAGTATGTAATTATTTTTATGCTGACTATTCTTTTTATCTGCTGATTTCCTTTTTCTCCATTATGATAAATCTTTTCTTTATTATATATATATATAAATTGTTATTTCCTAACTAAAAAAATATTTAGCATTTTTGGTAAACTATTTGCCATTGTCTGAAAACTCTTAATAATTATTCAGATATTTATTATTAAAGTCTTTGTTTTTGAATCGATTGTTCATATTAGTAAACTGTCACATATGAAACCACAACAGCTAAATTTATTTTATATCAATTAAAAAATAATTTATATAAATAGTAACAAAATTTTATTTTTGACTGATAATTTTAAAATGCTTTATTAGAATAAATAAATAGATTCTGTTATTATTTTGTTCTCGTTAGAAAATGTATTAGAAAATATTTTGTAACAATAAAAATATGCTGTATCACACAATAGTTTGTAGAAAATATTTTATAAAACAATATACAAAAATATTTTACATTTTATGTATACAGTATTGTAAAATATTTTGTATTAGCGCCGGATCTAGATATTTTGTCACCTGAGACAACATTAGAAAATGGCGCCTCTATCCTCTTCACTCACACCCATTAATACATAAACATATGTAATACTTTGGAACCGGGAATGTAATGACATCAGATACATAGTCACTGAGAAAAAAACAAAAAACAAACTGTAGTTAGTAAAAAACAACAAGTGTATATTTTGTTAACTATATCAATTATTTATTAGTAGTATTTGTTAACAAAACTTGTATTTTATTAAGTTTTTGCCTCGTTGAATGCAAAAAAAAATTAAACAATAGTTCATATTTTTTGCATTCAACGAGGCAAAAACCATTAATAATTGTTTATCAATTAATCAATTTAATTCGAATTGCTTTCTCTCTCTCCCTTGATAAGTCTTATATGTTAGAAAAATACTCCATTATATCTTTGTAGATCGACTCTAAAGGACAAAATATTGTTAAGATATATATAACTAAGCTTGTGTGAAATTGCAACTGCATTCGCCTCACCCTAGATCTGGTGCTGTTTTGTACATTCAGATTTTGTTTATTCGCGATATATCTTCTGTATTGGGATTGAAACTTCTTATTCAGCTATTTATTTTATTATCAACAGTTATTTTTACTGTATTAAATATTTCAGTTGTTTGTTCTAATTTTTATTTTTATTACAAAAGATAAAATTCGAATTATAACAGTTGAGCAAAGTTGGTAAACATGAGTTAAAATATGCTACATATTTATATATATTCATATGTGTATTCATAAGTGTATATAAATATTTAAAGGCAAAATTCTGTTTTCCACATCAATTTCTGTATTTTATTTAATAAAATAAAATAAAATACTTCATTTTTCTTAATTAATAGAATAACGTACATGAAGTGATATGGATAAAAATATTTCGATGTTGCAATATAGAAGGCACTCTGCTATTTCATAAATATTAAAATTTCTTATTTTAAAAGCAAAGTTCTTCTATGTTTGCGTATATTGAATCATATTTCCTATACAGTACTTTGCTGTTTGTTTGTATACTCTGTTTGCAGGGTAAATATGGAGTAAGAGGCAGATTCATGTTTTTGTTTTTAAATCTGTCCATAAAATATACACTTATTTTATAACAATAATAGACGTCTCGAATATTATATATATATCAAAATAATACCTTAAAAATATAACACCTAATTTGTTTGTTAGAAATTGTATTATTATATAAATCAAATTTTAAAATGGTATCTTTTCGTTTGAAATCATAAATATTTTATGTACAAATTATGATAATTTTGGAATATATTACCTTAATTTTATATAACATAAAATTATTTTATCAATAATATAGAAATAAATATTTATAGTATAATTTTTTCAGCATAAAAATTTTATTATTTAAAATATCTCGAAGGTGATGTAATTATTTTTAGTTCAAAATATGTCATCCATTTTTAAGATTTTTTTTTCTGTTGAACGATGATATGATAAATAGAAATTTGGGATTCTGTCATCTCAATAATCATAATGCTGTGTAAAATATTTATTGAACTTGAAAATTTCAATCATTATTCAATCTTTTATATCATTTAGAAAATAACTTAAAATCGATTTCCATTTCTATCATTAAATCAAAGAAACTTTTTTAACAAATTCCTTTATTACAAATTCCACTTCCGTGACTTCAGTAATTAGATTTCGATCTTCATTCGAATTTCTACGGATTAAATATTTTTACTTACACGCAGTTAATGTTTAATTTAAGATGTATTAGAAGTAGCCAATAAAAGATAAAAAAATGATCATTTTAATACTAAGCTGAAATCAGGTATTTGTACTGTGCTTTAATTTTGCTACAGAGTGTCGTTTATCCGGATGAAAAATTGAAAAAAATCAGCAATTTCAGGTTTTATTGTTGCAGTTTTAATAATAAAAAATATATATACAGTGAAACCTGTTAAAGTGACTACCC
This sequence comes from Olivierus martensii, assembly GCA_000484575.1. Classification (NCBI taxonomy): domain Eukaryota; kingdom Metazoa; phylum Arthropoda; class Arachnida; order Scorpiones; family Buthidae; genus Olivierus; species Olivierus martensii. Next base: position 24,922 of record AYEL01033246.1, read on the forward strand.
TTTGGGACCGACCTGACTGGTGACTTCTCACAGGTGGTCACTAAACAGGACAGTAACTCTCCCCTTCCCCCAAAAGAAAAGAACGAATTAATCCAAACTGCAAATTTATATTAATTAAATTCATCAACTTGCAGTCAAGCGATAATGACGACATATAGCACATATCAACTTCTGACAAAGTCTTATAGCATGCATATACTGTATTACAATTACTGTAATACTAACCTGTATGTGTGCATTTAACATAGTCAAACTTGAATTAAAATACTGTATAAAGGTACATATACAGTAATATAATATTTATTTTTAATATACTAGTTTAACAGACTATATTATCATAAGAGAAAAATTTTAATGGTATACTAATCCTTAGAATTTTATCTAGTGGAAAAAATTCTAAGGATAATACAGTAATTCCTCCATGAAATTAATATTCTTGGTTACTTTAGCAGGTTAAAATTTCTTAAAACTAACTAAGTGAATGGTCAATATACACATTAGATAGGTGGTCACTATACAGAACAAAAATAGCATTACATCCTATGGGAAACAAACCAGCTTTTGAAATTTGGTCTCTAGCCAGGTGGTCACTGTATCAAGGTGGTATCATTTTAACAGGTTTAACTGTATATCTTATAGATATTTTACGATAAACTTCAAAGGTGTTGATTAACCGTTAACCAGAAACAATATTAACAATTTTTGTAAAAATTGTTAATATTATGCTTTAAACATTTTTTTTTTTAATGAAATCTGCACATGACGAAATCATATCATTAATTCAGTTGGCTAACTTCCTATTTAATCAGGATTAACGATGTTTTTACTGTGCTGTAATTTTGCTAATGTCCAGTTTTTTCATGCTATTTTTTTTGTCAGTTTTTTTTTTGTCTACTTTGTTTGTCAGTCTAATAAGATTAATGCTAGTTATTTACAATAATATCTATTTTTAAATATGTTTAACTTTTATAATAATAATAATAATAATAATAATTATAATAATAAGCAACATAGTAAGAAAGTTTCTCAGCAACACAGACAGTTGGTTAATATACAACTAAAACATCTCAAGTTATTTTTGACATCTTGCTAAAATCTGTAAACAACAATAAAAAGTCAAGGTTTTCACGATTTTTTACTTTTTAATACTGTATTTATTTTCATTCTAAAATTCCAAAACATAGTTTAACATTTTTATAATGCATAATTTTTGAAGTTAACAGAAACAATATGGTTAAAAAATTTGCAATTTAATTGGATATTTTGGATAACATATTTTATTATTAATTATTATATTATTAGAATATATTTTTATTCTGCTATATAATATTTCTATTTTTTTTTTTAGTAATTTATTTGATAAATTAATTTATCAAGTTGAATTGTTATTTTTACAACTGTTGTAAAAACTGGTATGTTACCGTATTCTTAGTCATATACCAAAATTTTATAATAAAATCTTAAATTTGTTATCATAAAATCTGAAAAATAATCTAATACATTTTAATTAGTACTGAGCTATAATCAGAAAAGCACTTATTAATCGTTCTATAATTTTATAATTATAAAATGATCGTCAAGACGATTAAAGTGTGAATTTAGATATTCCATATTTTGCTGCTGTTCGAAAGTGCAGGTAAAGAAAAAAAATCAAATCTGACCACGTGAACAGTAGACCAATTAATAAAATTAGAAATTACCCGCTCATATAAATGAGTGGAAATATAATCATGTGATTTAATCTAATAATACTGTATATAACGACAGAAACACCTTCGAACTCGTGTAGAGAATTCAAGAGAGAATCATAAAATGGCATCCATTATTACGTTACAGCGCCATCTGCGCATCGATGAGGGAATCGTAAAATGGCATCCATTATTATGTTACAGTGCCATCTGCGAAGTCTATCTTTTTAGGTACTATAAGTTTCAATCTAATTTTTATTGTTTAATTTTTAAATTATTAATAATAACAAATAATTTACACTGTCGCAGACATCCAACACATAGACCTTTCTAAAGATACCCTATTTATAGAAATCAGTACTGTCTTTAGAGGAACTACTTTTAATTTTTAATGTTTAATTTTTAAATTATTAATAATAACAAATAATTTTCACTGTCGCAGACATCCAAAACATAGACCTTTCTAAAGATACCCTATTTATAGAAATCGGTACAGTAGTTCAACCGAAAAAGGACATCCAGCTAGCCACGTTTAACTTTTATTATATATGATACCATAATATCATTGATTAAATGCATCAAATTATATACAAAATTCCAAAATTATCATTTTAAGTCTTTGTTTATTCATATATATTCGAATAAAATAGTTTAAAAGTTAAATAATTGTATTAAGAATATACAATCGATATAAAGTTTTTTTTTCTTCTTGCACTCGTTTCATTTATATAGATTAAAATATAAATAATATTTTCACATAACGGACTTATATATTTTTAATAGACATAAATTCTACCGTATTTATAATTTTCTTATTTAGTATAGAATATGAGAAAGAAAATCGATTCTATCTAAAAATCGATACTCTCACTTTACAGTGAATATCTTTCAGGATGCATTACTGCATTTCTGTTTTTTTTTTTTTTTATATAATTCTTAATGTCAATATTAACTGTACATCTACTCAGTCATGGATTATATTAATCCAAATATTTTAGAAAGGACTCGTCCTTTCTAAAATATTGTATGCATTATCTATTTATGGCATAATCCCTAAATACGTTTTAATCTGAAATAAATTAGATTCTGCTCTGCTTAAGATTAAAATCATCTATGTCGCCTATAGCATATCCTTAGTTTATACTATACAAACACCTCTTATCTTTGTAATTTAATAAGAAAATATGACATAGATTAAATGACATCAGAAAATATTTTCATCTTGGATATTTTATTTAATTAACCATTGATGTTTTATTAAATAAAATTTAAATTAGTGATGATTTTGGTGCTATTGCGAATTAAAACTCTTTTATTTCATAGTCATTCGAATAAAATTTCATAAAATGCTTTTGTTTACAGATATTTAAAAGTTATTTGTGGGATTTTTTAATAGAAGAGTATACTATTATTAATTTAGATATAGCCTTATTTAATGATAAAATTTATTATCTTAAAAATTTATTTTGTGTAACTGCTGTAAAAATTGCCCATTTTAAAGATTGCCTTATCGTTTTCCGATATCTTAATTGTTATAGCAGGGAACAGATAAAATACTTTCAGTTAAGCTTTGTCCCAAAATTAACATCTGAAGATGAATACTTTATACATTTAGAATTATAAATTAAATGACGGATTATAAATAAATGCAAATTAAATTTAAACCATTTTTTATTATTAGATTTAATTTCTCATTTAAATGCTATTTTTATCACATCTAATTTATATGGCTCATGTATAATTTAATAAATTATTTTATAAATATGATATTTATATATATTAAATTATATTTATTTGACTTTTAAAATTAAATCAATAGATAATCGAGTAAATATTATAATTGGTTTTATTTGTATCCTTTATAAATAAATTTTGAATTTATACTATATTTAAGTAAAAATAAATTCACATCATATACATATACTGTATGTATACTAGTGTTGAACATCGATAGAAAACATCGATAAAATCATCGAAAGATAACATCGATTTCTTTTTTTGGTGCATTGTCAGTAACAGCTGCATTGACATATTCTTCATCTTAAATATGATATTTATATATATTAAATTATATTTATTTGACTTTTAAAATTAAATCAATAGATAATCGAGTAAATATTATAATTGGTTTTATTTGTATCCTTTATAAATAAATTTTGAATTTATACTATATTTAAGTAAAAATAAATTCACATCATATACATATACTGTATGTATACTAGTGTTGAACATCGATAGAAAACATCGATGTTTAACATCGATAAAATCATCGAAAGATAACATCGATGTTAGAAAACATCGATTTCTTTTTTTGGTGCATTGTCAGTAACAGCTGCATTGACATATTCTTCATTTATTTCCCAGTATTTTATCAACTGCTTTAGTTTATTAACTAGATACTCGCTAATATACTATTCTTTCAATATAAAAGCATCCAATGCCACATTGCATAAATTATTTTCCTCATTTTTAAAGTGGACAATAAAGCTAATGTAACTCCTCTTTTGGATGTCTATCCATAAATCAGTTGTCAATAAGCAAAATTTCTATTTGAGCTCTTGTTTGACTATGAATACCATATTACTACATTTATTGGAAGTTAATCTTTTAATCGTTGGTCGAGAAGGAATTTTGTACAAAGATGCTATTTTCTTTATAAAATGTTGAAAACCTTCACGATCCAAATACTCAAATGGCTTATTGTCTTTACATACCATAAATACAAGAGCTTTGTTTTATCTTATTTTCTGCTGATTCACCTGATTTGAACTCCTCAATGCTCTAAACGTCTCACGAAATTTTTCTTTATTTTCTTGGGTTACGATGATGCTTCTTCAGTGCCTTGATAGCGTTTTACTTCCTTCTGCAAGCATTCCTGAACTCTAAGAAGTTGTAGATGTTTGCTTTCAAGATGACACCTTAAATTCGTGGTATTACCACTAGTTTTCAGTTCTTTTGAATAATATATGCAAGTTGCAGAATTACTTTTATTTTTAGCAAAATGTTGCAACAGAGGCATACTTACTGAGCCATTAAAGTATAAATATTTTAAAAAATAAAAAAAAAGAAATCGAAAGCGTTTCAAATATTAATTAAATGACGATAATAAAGTGTTTCACGCCATTAAAGTATAAATACTTTAAAAAATAAAAAAAAGAAATCGAAAGCGTTTCAAATATTAATTAAATGACGATAATAAAGTGTTTTACGTGACAAATATAAGCACTAAATCAATATTGTCAGATGGATTGTTCGATCTTTCTAATGCAAAACTAAAATATTAAATAAAATCACCACCAATTATAAAAAATTCCATTTATAAAAATATTATGTAATATTACTTAACCCAGTGGTTTCCAAACTTTCAGTGTCTGCGTCCCCTTTTCTCATAAAAACTTGGTATGCCTACCTCATTCCATAACAGTCTAATTTTATAAATACTTTCTACTTTTAATATTATAAAACAATATATCGTATTCTGTATATATAAAGTTCTTATACAAAAAAATATATACAGAGGATTTCGCTTAATTGGGACACATCGGGACTAAGCCATTTTGTCCCAATTAAGCAGCTGTCCCTATTAAACGAAGTAATGATAAATTCTAAAATAAAATATGTAAATCGTAGGGATAAAAAAAATAATAATTAGGTACCTATTGTAATGCTTTAATAAAATAATGTATACAAATAATAGGTAAAAAATAATAATTAGGTACCTATTTTAATGATTTATAAAATGGATATCTAATTATTAGTTTTTTACCGATCTTCTCTTCTTCAACACTGGGCCGCCCTCTAATAATTAGGTACCTATTTTAATGATTTATTAAAATAGGTATCCTAATGTAATTAGGTACCTATTTTAATGCTTTATTAAAATAGGTACCTAATTATTAGTTAGCAATCTCCTCTGACATAATTCGTAGGTAAATAAATAATAGGTAAAAAATAATAATTAGGTACCTATTTTAATGTATACAAATAATAGGTAAAAAATAATAATTAGGTACCTATTTTAATGATTTATAAAATGGATATCTAATTATTAGTTTTTTACCGATCTTCTCTTCTTCAACACTGGGCCGCCCTCTAATAATTAGGTACCTATTTTAATGATTTATTAAAATAGGTATCCTAATGTAATTAGGTACCTATTTTAATGCTTTATTAAAATAGGTACCTAATTATTAGTTTTACCGATCTCCTCTGGCTTCTTCTTCAAGACTGGGTCGCTGATATTCAGCCTCGCCCGCTAACTATAGAAATCCATTGATCTAATGCTTCTTCCTCTTCTGAATCCTTTCCATCACGCTTTCTTTTGAATGTTCCAGGAATTTCTTTCTGTAATGCCCACTCCTCACACAGTTGATTTTCTTGTTGTAGAAATCGCGCTATGGTAGATTTTGGTACACCAGTTATATCAGGAGTCTACAATAGCTTGTATTAAATGGCTGACTTTTAATTTTATTTAGCAAAGTAATTTTACTTGAAAGTGTAAAATCATTTCTTGGCATCTTGGCAAAGATTTAAAAATTTTAAATAAAATCGACACTGTAAATGAATATCGCTAGGTACAGTAATGATAGACTCTTAAGTATTAATAGATGCGCACTTGCCAGACTCACGAGGATAGATAACTGATTCTCATCACGCTAGTGTTGTGATAGATAACTGATTCTCATCATGCTAGTGTTGCCGAATACAGTACTGGTGTATTATTTATCAACGATAATTTATTTATAATTTTACTAAAGAATGGATGTGCATTTTATACCAATGATGATATTTATTTATAATTTTACTAAAGAATGGATAATAAACACACTGTCGCCGCACTAATATAAAATTAGTGAGGCGACAGTGTGTTGACGATGTGTATGTAATAAGACGATAAGAAACGACCCTCTCCATTGTGTTAGTCTGTATTGTTGAAAGGTTTAACCTGAAAAAATTACCGGTACAATAAACTGTTATAATTTTTATATAAGGAATTTTTTAAGAAAGCACGATGACAAGTTTTTAATAAATTTATATTATACCGGTTATCAAATAACTTCCTGAATGGGATATTTCGATAACTCTTCATATTTTTATACATTAATTGATATACAGACATTAATAAACTTCAACGACATATATGATTATAATCAAAACTGCATTTCTTCCACATCAATAATGTAGATTTTAAACTATCTCAAGTAATGTATCATATAAGGAATTTGATCGTCATACAATATTTTCGTCATTTTGCTTTAAAGTTAAACAATAACTATATTACAGCTATCCTGATTAGTTGGGCTTGGGTTACTTAAGAGATGATTTGATTGGTTATGAATAGTGGGCTGCTGTCGTATGTGAATGCTACAGCGACAGTCGGACAAGTCTTTCATGATTACAATTCGGCTCCGACTCTCGAATCGGACGCAGTATGAAACCGCCCTAACTTATATATAGTCAAACCCCGATAAGACGCCCCCCGTTAAGCCGCTGACCTCCAATAAAATTTGAGGAACGGATCTTCCTTATGTTAATGGAATAAACATTATTGTACGCTTATTGTACGCTGAGAGAGAAATAAATGAGTATGAGTATGAGTAATATAGAAATCTCGATAAGACGCCATCCGCCAATAAAAACGTCTAAACAAATATTTCTTTTGGTATTGCATTTGTCCTCGTTAATCCGCCAGGGACATGTAAGGTGACTTACATCCCTAAATTTATTGTATTTACTGTATTGTATAGTCATCAGTAGGCCTCCTATATATACAGTAATAAAGTTCTCTGAATTCATTTGTAACTAGAGGTTAGGAGAGATGCAGTTAACAAATTTCTCTTTAAGCCTGATACACTTAGGTTGAAGAAAATTTAAGATCGTAAGAACAAGATCGTTTCCATCGTTTATTGAGTACCGAGCAAATAAGAATATCTTACAGTTTACCTATACAGTATGTTAGGTAATTTTTTAATTTCATTGAAAATTCTATTTTGCTATTTAGTGCTTTTCTGTTTATTTAGTTGGTTTCCTTCTTTAAACACATTGCATAGATTTTTATTTATAGACACCACATAACATTGATTAGGTATCATGAGTTCTCCCGGTGTCGGCAGATATCGAGAATTTTTATTTATAGACACCAGATAACATTGATTAGGTATCATGAGTTCTTCCGGTGTCGGCAGATATCGAGCGAACACAGAGAGGGGGTGGACACTGCCCAGTTGTTCCGTCGTTCACTCAGTAAAGTTTTTAGTGACCTAGATGAGAGTCGGAATTTAAAAGAGATTAATAAGGAATGATATTAGGAAGACCTTAGCCACAATGTCGACCATCTTTGAAGGATTACTCAGTGAGTTCATCAGGGCTGATGAGAGAGAGTGGAAGACCTACATCGGGAATTAGAGCCACAGGTTACCAGAGGAACAACCATCAAAGCCTCTGTATTCTGACGTAATAAAGCGACCTGATCCACGACGAGATGATGCGTTGCAGTTTTAGTGTACCCCTCCAAAGGCATGGAAGTAATGGAGCCAAGGAAGCTATTAAAGAGAGTAAAGAAAGAAGTCAACCTCCAAGACTTAAAGGTTGGAGTGAAGAGTGCAAGGATAGTTAGGTCAGGAGTTGTGATCACGCGCTGCAATAGCAGCGGAGCTTCAAGGCTAAAGAGAAGCTATAGGAGAAGAAGGTCTATGAAGTCAGGAAGACGACTAAGAGAAGACCCAGGATTATGATCACCAGAGCGCCACTAGACATCACCGCTGAGGCCCTAAGGAGTAAGTAGGAATCTTCAATGAGCATATAGAAGCAGAGTTGTTTTCAGCCAACAACTTCAACCGGCATTTCAGGTCGGTAAGAGGGCAGATCGGAACCTGTGGAGGTTGACCCGAGAATCAGAAAAGCAATAGCAGAAACTAATGACTTTTTAAGTATCGGTTGGTCGTCGCTTTGTGTTTTTGTGTTTGTATGAATGGATTCTTATTTCCAAGCAAATTGCCTCCTTCGGTGCACTTCAGCTGTTGATTTTTCTCCGGTGACGAACTTCCATTGATTTTTCCCGATGGTTGAGGTGCGTCGGGATGTCTACTCCCATACTATCTTTCCAGTGGGAGTGGAGATATCAGAATATTTAGGTTAGGTCTAGTTGGTATTACTAATACCTTCTATCCTATCAATTCTTAAGCTGAGTGATTGTGGTATGTTGATTGTAGATATAAGTCTAGTCCTAAGTTACTAACACACTAACATTTTATTTAATTAAATAGAAAAAGAATAATAATGATAAAATACAAAAAATATTAGTTTTAAATATTAACATAGTTATAAGTCTTTTACTAATTTTAAGATAAGCTTCCTCTTAACACAATTCTAGATATACTACTAACACAGTTCCAGATCTCTAATAACATACTGTACTACTTAATATCTACTAACATAGTTCTAAGCTTCTACCTAACATAGAATAGATTATAATTAATACTCCTCTATACAGGGTTAGGTATTCACACGCGTCATCACGTAGATTGAGTTGGAACGGTTCTTTGCTTCTTCTATATTATTGCATTGAAAAAGAATAATAATGATAAAATACAAAAAATATTAGTTTTAAATATTAACATAGTTATAAGTCTTTTACTAATTTTAAGATAAGCTTCCTCTTAACACAATTCTAGATATACTACTAACACAGTTCCAGATCTCTAATAACATACTGTACTACTTAATATCTACTAACATAGTTCTAAGCTTCTACCTAACATAGAATAGATTATAATTAATACTCCTCTATACAGGGTTAGGTATTCACACGCGTCATCACGTAGATTGAGTTGGAACGGTTCTTTGCTTCTTCTATATTATTGCATTTATTTTTTGCCCATAACGGCTCACTTAGTACTCTATTTGAGTGGAAAGGGGCAATCAAAATTTAGCCACCAATCTTACCATACAAAAGAAAAAAAAAGAGCAAATAGAACTCAAAGTAGAGGATCAGAACAGCAGATGGACACGTTTTCTATATAGTACTGTACATATATGGTAGTATATTATACTGTAAAAGCAGGGGTGGGCAATTATTTTCTGCCGAGGGCCGGATAAACAATATCAGGATGAAGCAGGCCGTATAAAAATTGAAATGTACAGTACTTAAGGACGAATTTAACCTTACGGCGCCATTATGTATCAATAATTATGTAATGAAATTATTGATGATAACATTAGCTAATATAGTAATAATTAACAAAACTACTTTGACATAAAATGACTACTCACGTTCAAGCGAAATTGATTCTTGCACAAATATATTCCTCTCACCATAATACGGGACAAGAATACAGTAAGACCTCCTTAACGATGTTTTATTAATTCTTTTTTTTTTATTGATTCAGTTTAGCGCGGTTTTTCAAACCGTTATACTCACATAAATCCGAAATCGCATTAATTTATTGCTTTGCTACTCCTATGCCGTCTCGCAATGCGTTTCTGCGGTCACAGTTCATATTTATGATCGTTCATTAACGTTATTTTACAGTTAAAGTTTAGCCACTATTTCGGAAATTATGGATCAGTTTATACAAATGATCCAAATTTTGATAGAGGTTCAAAGGCAAGACGAAATGGCATGGATGCATGTCTTATTATCAACATTTACTTGCTGAACGAAAGAGGAAAAAAAAATGATTTTTCGTTAGGTGATTCTTAATGAAAAAACAAAAAGTATCATATAAGAAAGAACCTTCCTCATCACAAACGATTTTATTAATATCGATTTGTATTCATAAATCAATCATGAAAATTTTTGATTTTCATGATTGATTTATGAATACAAATCGATATTAGCAATAAAAATGTCTATAATTAATAATAGTAATAATATATGTTACAAAATAAAATTTAAAGAAATGCTATGTATATATATATTTATTCACGTAATAATACATGTTACAAAATAAAATTTAAAAAATGTTATGTATATTATAGTAATAATACATGTTACAAAATAAAATTAAAAAAATCCTATGTATACAGTAATAATACATGCTACAAAATAAAATAAACAAAAATGCTACGTATATTATAATAATATATGTTACAAAATAAAAAATATACGTATATTTTTTATTCACTGTCCCGTTTCACCTATTTCCATTGTTTACATGTTAAGTTGACCTCGTTTAACGCTGTTTAGTTTAGCGCTTGGTTTTTTGGAACGTATCCCCAGTGTTAAACGTGGTCTTACTGTAATAGTTCGGCCAATTTATCTGCACACGTTCTTGTCAATCTCGCTATCGTGTGTGGCCATTTTTGTGATAATTACACAAAGAATATATTCGTGTATCAATATTATTTTTAAAATATAGTTCCGCCAATTTATCTGCACACGTTCTTATCAATCTCGCTATCGTGTGTGGCCATTCTTGTGATAATTACACAAAGAATATATTCGTGTATCAATATTATTTTTAAAATATAACTTTCTTGTGTTATTTTCTTAGTTTTAGTTTGTTTGCAAAGAGTTCAAAAGCATCCATAGAAACTATTGTTTTCATAAGAAATATTAGAAAATAATTCGTCCTACGAATTAATAAATTCAAATAATTTTCTTTATAGACATAAGTATTTTATCAAACAGATTGATTGCTAACAACCTATTTATAACATATACACACAGGTTACAATGATCAAATGACAAATCTAAATATGGCATATAATAGAATTTCATGTACAGTTTTAAAATTTACTACAGCTCACACACTATTCCAGAAAAATAATAATTAATAAATGAAATTTATAAAAGATCTTTTAATATAATTTTAAACGTTTTCTAGCATAATGAACAATTTTTCCAACAAGATGACATAAATGTAACGCAAATATTAATAAATTTAATTGAATTAATAATCATTTCACAAATAAAGTTATTAATAAAAATGTTTATATAGATCCACAATACTTAGGCCCTAATAATAATCATGCTTATTACCATCTCAAATCGAAAATAAATTTTTATATCTTACAGTACGCATATCGTATTGTGTATGGCCATTTGAATAACTTCGATAAAAAAAGAAAAAGATATCCTATCCAAAACTTCTAATCTGCAAAAACTGAGCAAATACAGAACTAAGAAATTTGAATATTAATTGTAATTTAAATGCGATTACTTGCTTGACGATTTATTAAAGTAAAATAATAATTTGATTGACGTTATTATTTTAGAATCTGAAGCTTTGCTTAATGGAGGCCCTACTTCTGCGCATATCTATAAATTCGCCACTGCCCGTTCACCATAATCCAGCTGATTTCTTTGCAGCGGTGCGCTGTGGCAGGATGATTCGCTTGTTTCGCTCTGCCATTAATACTTTAATAACTGAAAAGTGTCGTCATCTGTTGACAAAAGCTCAGCCTTATCGAATATTCAAATCACTAACAAAATAATTAACATAATCCTATCAAGTGCTTCATGCATTACGAGATGGAAAAACTTTAGTTAAAATGTCGTTCTATAATCGACTTTCAATTCAGAAATTAGAATATTCAATTAGCAAAAAATAGCAGCTGCTTTATAATATAAAGCATCTTCTAGTTTTTGCTTCTTGAGTTTTTAATTTCAACCTTAAAATCCGGCTAACTTGTTATCTTTATTATAGTTTTACAACTAAATTTGCTATTTTTATCATTCCTTTGATTCTGAATATTAATAAAGTAAGATTAAATTCCGATAAGAAAAGTACAGTAGCTGATAATTTGAATATTTTATTAAATAATATAAAATTTCGGAAATTCTTTCATTCTGAAATAAAATCAAATTCCGGCATTTTAATCTGATAAATCGTTTATGTCTGCTAATTTGATATATAGTAATATCCCGGAGTTACATAATAAGTGGGATCGGGAAACATACCGTAAGTCGGAAATTACGTAAGTCTGGATACCTACAGATTCCCAAATATAATTTCAGGTGCATATGCATTAGGTTCTTAACAGGTTCTTTATTACCAAGAAAACAACAAATTATAAAAGTTTATAATATGTAGTTTAATTAAATGACTCTTAGCCAACAAATCAGCAAATGAAATATGTACATACATATACATGTACTATGTAATTGTGAAACAAATAAATGGGCAAGGAGCAGGATGAGAAGTTATTTCTGAATTTACATAAATTGGGTTTATGTAAGTCGGAGTATTTGCTGTACAATAAAAAAAATCTTTTGAATAAATTATTTAAAAATAATTTAATTTCAAATTTGAAAATTTTATTTATTTTTGAATATTAAAAAGGAAAACAAATTCTATAATTAAATGTTATAATAGTTTTTTTTTAATTACATTTCAAACTTAATTCTTCCTTGGTATTTGAAGAGCACAATAACATCCAATTCCAAACTAAATTGAAGGATTTAACATATTTTCATCATCCTGGATTTGTTATAGCAGATATCATTTATCAAATTACACAAGGTATTGAATATAATATATAAAAGCAATATGCAATTAATTATATATATTATACATACAGATATATAAAAAATATTATATAAAAATTATACAAATCAGCAAATGAAATATGTATACACTTATAAATGCAGTATGTAATTGTGAAACAAACAAGTAGACGAGGGAGCAGGATGAGAAGTTAGGTATCTCCGAATTTACGTAAGTTGGAGTATTACTGTAATTAAAAGTATTCGATTAAAATATTCTATAATATTAATCTGAAGGAGAACCAGAGATAGGCTAATTCACAATCCAACTTCACTTTATATTATATTGAGATATCTCATACTGAATACGAGAAAAACTAATTAAAAGTAGCGTGTTACTATGCATTCATTTTATTCTTATTTACATCTAAAACTTATTTTTTGTTTATCGTTAAGTCTGTCTTTGAAATGATTGTATATTTTCCCGTCGAATATACATTAATATATTTCCAATTATGTAGTAAGAAAAATATTTAAAACAAAATTTTTATAATATTCTTTAAAATGATAAACATTTTTCTGGCTAAGAAATTTGTATGATTTCACTTATTGTAACTATACGACATGATTTAATCAGTATCCGTAATTAATGTTGTCTAGATGCAGAATCTATCAAACTTAGTATTTTTAAAAATAGAAATATTTTTGTCAATATAACAGTCTGCCCAATTTGTCCACGTAAAATGATGTAAAACGGGATCAGCTAAAGGATCAATGTACTGATCAACTACAGGAACGGCAGTTGATTTGAATTCCTCCAATCGATTCAGCATTGATTGTAGAACCTGTAAATATTTAAATTTATTTTAACTTATTTGACTAAAAATTTACCATTTACGCTATTTGCAGCTTTTTCCAAATTCTAAAAACTTAACTTCACCAACAACCCTTATCTATATAAAAACTTAAAATCTATAAGGAAAACACAACTGTTTCCCATAAACAGAATGGCTTCAGCTATTTTCAGTTTTACTATATCAAAAAATCATTTAAAATTGAAGATAATTACGGAAATATCAAAAAAAAAAAACTCTGATGAAGATAATTACGGAAATATAAAAAAAAAAAAAAAACTCTGTTTATGGAAAATAATTGTTTTTACTTTATATTAGAAATCTTAAACTTTTGTAATATTTTTACTATAAAGATAATTAATTGTTATATATTTTATATAAAGATTTTTATTTATTTCAATATCTATTCAAATAATAAATTATATTCATAAATTTGATAGAATATATTTATTAAATGAATTAAAGTACGATGACACAATCAAAGTACTCTCGGACGATGCGCGCACGCCCATTTGGACCGTTTAATCCGAGTCGCTAAAACACGGACGGTAACAAAATATTCCAGCCGATAGGAAGTTTCAAGATGGCGGAAAGCAGTAAACAACGATCGCATAAGTGGAACCACGGAGGTAAGAGATAGATGGAGATGGCGTGTCTATTCAATCC
>AYEL01033300.1:0-27878 GCA_000484575.1 Olivierus martensii
ATTGCAAACTATTGTATTATAATATGCATAATTATATTTAAATTAATGATTTTGGCTTTTAACATGAATAAGGAAAATGGTGACAACTTTCTAGTATCCAAGAACCAATTAAAAATTTTTACATTGAAATTAATGGGAAATGAGTTTCTGATTTAAGTCTTATCATCCTTTGTAAATTGAGGCATGTCTGTATATTAAAACTCTATTTATTATATATATATATATACACACATAAATAACTTTAATTATCAAAATAATTTATGAAAAATTAAATATTAATTCAAAACTATAACTCTAATTTAATAAATAAATATTAATTCCATTAATATTTTTCCTTAATAAATCAAATGTTTATAAAGGTGGTCTTTTCACAGAAAATTGTTTTGTACTGGCAGAAGGATATTGTGAAGATAATATTTTTCATGTTTCAGCATTAGGTTTTCCACCACCTGAACCATCTAAAATTACTTTGTAAAATTGCTTTAAATACTATACAATTTACAATCAAATAATCCTTGACTTAAAACAACACATTCTTATGATTGGTTGGATGTCCATGTAGTAAAACAGTCATTTATCATCATGGAGGATCTGGTTTCAATTCTTGCCACACACCTCCAATTTTACAGGAAAAATATGGGCCTAGGCTTTTAAATCCCATTCTTCATTTTTGCAGTTAACCCTGCATTGGTATTTTGACCAGCCTGTGATGGACTTTAAAAGTACTACGACTAGATAAAGCATATTCTAGGTGCAATATGACAGCTTAACTAAAACTAATCTAACCGCTTAACCCCTATGATCATGATATAATCGATACACATGTCTATCATGCAGTGACCAATCATATAAGCTATACTATTGGTAGCTGAAATTCACATTCATTTACAACTGTATATAATGGTCTGATATAATGGCAGTACTTATTTTTTATTTAGTTTCTTTAGTTTAGAATTATTAAGTTTAGTAAATCTAGTGTTTCCAAATTCCCAACATTTTGGAACCTTCGGAAATTGAGAACAAGAAATCATATTTCCCGAGAATTCTCGAGAATTTCTGAAATATAAAAAATGTAATTAATGCAAACTTTATTTAATCAAAACTCCTTATATTGAGTTTTTACATATATCATACATTGTGTGATATGTATATCAAACAATATCACAATAATAATCCCAATCTCATTCTTTCTGCACTAGCAACAGAAACAGTTGTTGTTAATAAAATCCTTAATTCAATCGAAATATTCGAATAAAGATCTTTCATTTCGTTCTGTTTAGAACTTGTAGCGGCGTTATTTTATCAGTGGCTTTAAAAGTCTTTTAATACTAACAAATTCATCGCAGAAAACAATGCAATTTATGTCACCTTCTGATCCTGCAGTTAGAGTCAATTGAAAATTACAACAATTTTTAAGAAGCTTTTGTTTTTCTTATAGTTTATTTATGCTATATAAAAACCCAAAGTTTCTTCATGTATAATAATTTAAATCTGTCTTGCATTGATATTAAAATTGTGTCTATTAATACATTAAAAAAATTTATTTGAAATTGTTTTTCGGACATATTAGGGATTTATCTCTGCTTTCGTAATCAAATTGTTTCTTAATATATCTTATTCTTATTTATTTCTTCAAATTTCACTTGGTCAACTCACAATAAACTCTGAATCGTTCTGTACTTATATAGTATTATTTTTCTGTTATCGTTTTGTCTGCGGTTTACCGATTTATAGTGTACCGAATATTGTATACAATAAATTCTTTGAATCTATATATCTTTATTACCATTGATTATACGGTTTATTACATATTGTTGCATGAATCATTACCCTTCTTCTGGGAGCGCCAGAGGGTCCCCATTCCGCACACTGTTTAAATTATGTGTAAAAATTAATTGTATCTTACTACAATTATAATAATAACAAAACACAAAATACGCCAGCACCTTTTGGTGTCCTGAGCAAGCGCTCAGCTCGATCGTATGTTGAGCTGGCCCTGGATATGAAATTGGAAATTATTGTAATAAAACACAAAATACACCAGCACCTTTTGGTGTCCTGAGCGAGCGCTCAGCTCGATCGTATGTTGAGCCGGCCCTGGATATGAAATTGGAAATTATTGTAATATTAAAATAATTAGCAGTGCAAGTTGTTTCTAAATAGATCGATTTACTTACAGCAGCTGAGAAAACCAAGAACACTCACATACATTGCAATCGTCAGCCTCAAACAAATTGATCGAATGTGGTTGGTAATATTAGCCGTCACTTTGTGGAAATGATTCATCATGGAGAACAGAAACAATTTGTACATAAATACTTATTTTCACAACCCAGGAATTGAATACAATATTATATTAAGGTAAATTACCTTAGATTTCACCCGAAATCTAAGGTAATTTTTATGACTTTGTTGTCAAATCCTGGGTTGTGAAAATAAATATTTTTCTGTGTAAATATGTACAAACTGTTTTCTGTTCTCCGAAAATAAATATTTTCTGTGTAAATATGTATAAACTGTTTTCTGTTCTCCATGATGAAATGTGCTCGATTTACAAGAGCTAAAATTAGCTGGTCATATGTTATCTGATTCTGGTGATGCGCGTAGATTTCTAGTGGTGTGTAGTATTGTAACACAATGTAACTTTAGATAGAGATAAATAGGAAAAATATTTAAAAGATACGTTGTGAGTAGTACTTTTATTTCCCATTGTGGGTATTACTGGATTCAAGGAGCTGATTTTCCTGATTTCCCAAGAAATTTTTCTTGGGATTCGGGAACGGGAAAACGAAAAATTTCCCGGGAATGGGCAGGAATTCCTTCCCGCCTAGAAACACTAAGCAAATCTAATTAACTTGCCAAATTTAACCCTTGAAACACAACGGAATTTAATGATTCTAAATAATTTTAAACAAATTATACAAGTTATTAAACCAATGAGTGGCTCCATTCAGCCCAGTCTGGAATAGGTCTATTGGCAAAGTCTGATATGGGTAATCTAAAGTTGTTTCCAAATTAATATAACTGCCTGAAGAATCAATCCGTTCATTGGCCTTGGTGGTCTAGCAGTATGACGTTAGAACGGTACCACAAAAGGTCCCTGGTTCAATCCTGGGCTGAGGCAGATTTTATCATTTTCAGGTAAATTTGTTTAAATTCTAGTTTAGTTATTAATTAATAGATGGAGCCACTCTTTGGTTTAATAATTTGAATAATTTGTCTAAATTATTTAAAATTATTAAAATTCCATTGTGTTTCAAGAGTTAATAATTTGTCTAAATTATTTAAAATTATTAAAATTCCATTGTGTTTCAAGAGTTAAATTTGGCAAGTTAATTAGGTTTATTTGGATAAAATTCCCTTGAGGTTTGGATTGTATAATGTTTCTGCTTTAAGTTTAGTATAATATTGTATTGTGTTATTTTGAATAATGCTAATGTGCATTCAATAAATATAAAGTAATTCCAACTTATGACATTAATTTACAACCTGATCATGGAAGCACCCTTATTTAAGTCAGGGACTATTTGTGTTGTTAAATCTTTATTCTATATATACATGTATATCCTTGAGTTATGAACTTAATTTGTAGAGTAAGACTTGTTCATAACTCATGTTATTCGTAATTCAGATATTGCTGTTATTTTGTCCCCAAAAGTATAGAAATAACTTTATATACTATATTTTATAATATTTTTCATGATTAAACCAATTAGAAATTTCTGATTTCACAGATTTTTATGAAAAGTTCTAATTATAAAGTAATTTTTGGTGTCATCATCACAATTTGAAATACTGCTGTAATATGTTAACTGTATAATTTTACATTTTATTGATTTCTAGAGCATTCTGCTATCATAATATTTAAAATTCTTGAGATAAAATTAACCTCTTACCTAACTTAATAAAATTAGATTGATAAACGGTGAAAAATTATATATAGGTAGTCCTCGAGTTACGACAACTCAACTTACTACAGTTCATACTTACGACGGCCAAAAATTATTAAAAATTCTTTAATTCAATTTTGCTGCCTGCATACACCACATTGCTTTTGTATACACATTGCAATATTGCCATTAGTTGGCAAGTAAAGCCTTTCAACAATACATAATAGCCACTAGTGTGATTCACCCACTTCTAACTTATCGCAGTCTTTGGCATGCTGGTTGCTAATCAACAGTCTGCTCATTTCTCTCGTTGCAATTTTTGATCTCGTCATAACCCTGTCATATCCAATAAGAGATCTTTGGCATGCTGGTTGCTAATCAACAGTCTAAGTGCTCATTTCTCTCG
Organism: Olivierus martensii; assembly: GCA_000484575.1. Classification (NCBI taxonomy): domain Eukaryota; kingdom Metazoa; phylum Arthropoda; class Arachnida; order Scorpiones; family Buthidae; genus Olivierus; species Olivierus martensii. The sequence continues at coordinate 4,297 of AYEL01033300.1, forward strand.
TTGCAATTTTTGATCTCGTCATAACCCTGTCATATCCAATAAGAGAAATAATAATACTGATAAAAATTCCAATGTAAAAAAGAAGGCAAGGAAAGCTTTAACTTTAATTGTATTAAAGTTAAAGCTTAGAAACCTAATTTATGAAAATATTAAAACAGAAATCAAACAAATCAACAATTAAACAAGTCCTTGACTCAAGTCAGAATCAACTTACAATGGAGACATTGGAATGTAACCCCGTCATAAGTCGAGGATTACCTGTACTACATATATAATAAAATTATATTCTAAATATATAATTATTTTTTTTTAACTTTTTTTAGAAAAAAATATGAATATCTCAGTTTATAAGTAGGCAAGGAAAGCTTTAACTTTAATTGTATTAAATAAATAGAAACCTAATTTACGAAAATATTAAAACAGAAATCAAACAAATCAACAATTAAACAAGTCCTTGACTCAAGTCAGAATCAACTTACAATGGAGACATTGGAATGTAACCCCGTCATAAGTCGAGGATTACCTGTACTACATATATAATAAAATTATATTCTAAATATATAATTATTTTTTTTTAACTTTTTTTAGAAAAAAATATGAATATCTCAGTTTATGTGAAAATATTTCTACAAGTAAATTTTCCAAATTAAAGGCTCTAGAAGAAAATCTTCAGGAAACAATGTTTGTATTCTTATCTGATGTATGGTTAGATAAAATCAAGGTAATATATTTTATAATCATTATATTAAATATTATAATTTAGTTTTAAGAAGTATATATATATATATATAATATTCACTGAAGAATCTATCCACATGTACTAAAATATAAGATTAACTCTCTACTTTTTGACTTAAGTCTTCTTAGTAAACAAGCACTTCTTAGGCAGAAAAACAGTTTAAGAAAGAATTCAGAAAAACTGAAATGTATACACATTTAAATAGGCTAAGGTAACTACTTATTCTTATTGTAATCAAGTTCTAAGTTCTAGTAAAGCACAATCAGTAGTTTAAGATAAAGGAATTAGTCTTTAATAAGCATAAAAACGTTTTTGGTACATAGGATACCATCGTCAGTTATTTCGAACTACAAGTTGAACATGTAGTTCGAAATAACTGACGATAGTATCCATGTACCGAAAACGTTTTTATGCTTATTAAAGTGTAATTCCTTTGTCTTAAACTACTGATTGTGCTACACTGAAATGTTTTCAGTTTTATAACTATTAATGATAGCTTTATTAATGATTCAAAATACATTCTAAACACTATACAAGATTCACTTCATATTTTATAACTATTAATGATAGCTTTATTAATGATTCAAAATACATTCTAAACACTATACATGTTCGAAAAATTGTGCATTGTTGCAATATTAAAAATATAAAAATATTAGGAAATGTCAGAGAATTATAGTAAAATATAAAATAATAATGTAAATAATAGAAAAACAATTTATTGACATGAAATAAAAAATAAATAAATATAGATGTATTATTTATTCTCCCACAATGCCCATAACAATGCTGCCGGAATTATTACTGACAGATTATTGTTGATAGTTGGGAATCCTTACTTTTTTAAGTAGTTCAAGCATTTCTGCTAATTTTATATCTTGATAGTGATCAACAGTTTTTACAATTTTTGCATAGTTCCATTCCACATTTAGATTCACTTCATAATTTTCAATTTATGATATCCTTTAATCATTAATACCTTATTTGCAAATAATGTATTTGTGGTTACATTACATAAAGTATTAGTGGATCACAAAGACATAATATTAAAAATAGTTATATTAAAAAATAAGCATATAAATCATATAGTAATAAAGTCACTTATTATCTTGGAGGATCCAGATTCAATTCTGAGTCCTAACCTCCAGTTTTCCAGGAGAAGGCCCTGCTTTTAACTAAAACTAACCTTACATAAATAAAAAATTAAATATGTTGATCTATGTATATTTGTATTTGAATAATATTTCAGCTTATTTAATTGAAAAATTGCTGGCATTTTTTGAGCTCAGGAATGCATTATATTATTTTTAGTGGTAGATAATGGTAATTTAGTCACCAATTTACAAGAATTTAATTTACAGCATTTTCCAAGAATGCTTTAATCTCATAAATCTGAGCCCAACCTGTATTAATAAAATTTATCAACAGTTTTAGTGGTATGCATGAATGAGATATTAATGCATATCATATATATATACATATATTAATATTCTACAACAGTTTGTTGTTCTTCAATTTGTTTTTTCTGTGATGATTTTTTTTTCTAAGAATTAATATAATATAATATTTTTCCCTTTAATCTATGTAATATTTTAAATTTGATATAGAAATATTTAATATATAATAAAGATATAGAATTCATTGTTGTGTTTTATATGAAGTCATTTTTTACAAGAATACATAAAATATAATTTATTATATTATTTTAAATTTTTAGGTTTTGCAGAAATTAAGAATTTTGTTTGCTGGTTATTCTGAAATGCCACCAACATGTTTTGTATTAATGGGCAATTTCTTATCTACTCAAGCAGGATTTTCATATTTTCAAGCTATCAAAGGTATTTAATTTTTTTTAATGTTAACAATTAAATTACATTTTATAGAAATTTTTTCATAAAAACATTTTAATTTATGTTCAATAATGTGAGTAAGTGAATAATAGAAATTTCCAGTTTAAGCTGGGATAAACTTCAAATTTGGCATATAGTTTTCTTTTGAATATGGCCTAAATGCTAAAATTAAAATCACTTCAAAGTGCTATGTGCATTTTAAAGATTATACCATTTTGAACAGATTATGATTTAATTTTAAGAAACTTAGCACTTTTCTTCATGAACAGTTTTATTAAACTAAAAACAGAAACATTTTTTAGTCTTTTGACTCTGTTAAACTGTTATAAATTTTTTTAATGCACAAAATTTCAATTCCTTTTCCTATACAGAAAAATTCAATGATGCATTTACTCGATTCAAGTTTTTATATGTAGACAATCATGTTATTTGTTCTAGCTTTATTTGTTATTATTTTCATATGTTAATTTGAGTGAAATTATAGATATCACATTCTCATTTAGAAATTTTTTGATTTTTTCAGAACATAAATGAATTGAATGTATGCATTACTGGATTTTTCTCTATATGAACTGAAATTCTGTATAAAAAAATAATTCTGTAGCAAATGAACAAAGTCGAAAGACTGAAAAAGTTTCTGCTTTTAGTTTAATAAAAGTGTTCATGAAAAAATTTACCTTAAATGCTAAGTTTTCAGAGTTTAAAAATTAATTCATATTATCAGACATTGATTATATCCCAGGTGGCCCTTGCGCGCCAGTAAGGGCTACTAAACAAACAAACAAACATTGATTATTAAGCAATATTATTGTTTCACTGGTCTTAATATACCAATTATTGAATCTAATTCTGCAATTAGTGTAGGGAATGAATTTCACTTGTGCAGCTGCACTATCTACTCACATTGCCAGGTGTGGATAGTAGTAGATGAGTTCTGTCTGATGTGTCATATAAATAATAATGAATAATTTTACTACTAAAGAATTGTATGCAATTACTTTATTGATTGATGATGTTAATGTTAATGAAAAAATAGAAAAAGATTTGGCATTCAAAAAATGTTAAAAAAATTCTTATAGACAAATTCAATTAATTTTTCAAAATCCATTTTTATTAAAATATTATTTAATAAATAAATAATTAAATTCAATGTTACAAACTGAACTGTATTGAACTGATAGTGTACTATACTACCACATTGTGTGGTAGAATGCATCTAAGCATAGTCCAGCAAATGTATATTGGTAAATGTGATATATTCTCTTCAACAATACTTTCCTGAAATCCTTGCTGCCTGAACTTATATTCTCTGCTAAATATGAGTAATCACAATAATAATACATGATAAAATGTTTTTTGGAAACAAAATGTTTCATGTTTGATATATTCAGTTCTTGTTGATATGAATCAACTTTAGGAAAGAAAGATGGTAGAATTTTGTATATGTATTAAATATTATAATTTAATTGATGAAATTTTTTCTAAATTATAAAAACTAAAATAATCAGATTTTTCTCTGATGGTATATTATTTAATTTAGTAAATTTTAAACAAATGCAAGCTTTAATTTTTATGATACGATTTCTTTGGAATGGATTAATATCATAATGCAAGGATTGTATTGTTTTCATTTCGTCATTTATTTTTCAATTGATTAAACTTCTGATTACAATCCTTGTCCAGTCCTTTTCTGTAAATAGAGTTACCTATTCCATATTTGTTTCACTGGTCTTAATATACCAATTATTGAATCTAGTTCTGCAATTAGTCTAGGGCAGTTCTTCTCAAAGTGTGGGTCGCAACCCCATATGGGGTTGCGTAAAAAAATTTGGGGGTCATAGAAATTTTAGAAAATGTTTTAATTCGTATTCCTAGTTTATATATCTCTTTACCCAGGGTCGTGAAATTATTTTCTCTAGTAAAAGAGGTTTGCCAAGTGGAAAAGTTTGAGAAGTGCTGGTCTAGGGAATGAATTTACAATAAAAAAAAGCCTCTTCCTTTATTAAATGGTCAAAACTTGATATATACACCCTTCCATGTCTGGATTATTGTTATCTTTTGGGTTTGAAAAATCTCCTGCATAAAATGCTAAATGTTTTGGTAAAGGCCAAATTAATCTAAGCAGAGATGAAAGAAAATTATTGTTTATTTATCAAATGTTTTGATTTATGATGTTTGTGTTGAGAAATTTTCTGACATTACTTTTGTGTTTAAAATTGTTTTTATGTAGCTCTATGTGTTTCTTTGTAAATCTGATATTTGTAGACTTTAATCTCTAATTTGGAAATAACACCAGTATCAGATAAAACAATTGGAATTGTATCCATCTTATTATTTTAATAAACAGTAAGTCCTCCTATAACATCAGGATTAGATTCCTGAAAATCATGACTTTAACTGAAATAATATTAACAGAAATAAAAAACAGCCATAGGATTAGTATTATAAATTAGGATAAGTTTCTTATAGTGCTTTCTTCCTACTACTGGAATCAATATTATCCAGTAACTTGTTATCTTATCATTCCTATATTGTTCCCATAATGTAACAAAATGAATGAAAAGCAAGGGTTAATTGTAAAATGTTACATAGCATTTATGAGATCTAATATATACAAATTTTGTGAAATATTGTTAGAAAACAGATTTGAATATGTAAAGATCCCAACAATTAGCTGTTTTCTGACTACTATGGATATAAGGATTATATGTAATCATACAGAAGGAATACTGCCATCAAGTTTAATTTCTTTATAATGTTCTAGTAGTATTAATAAGACATAATGAAGCTTTATATATTCCACATTACAGATTCTATATAACAACAACAATCTTTCTATATTAGAACAGCAATGAAATATAATACTAAAATTGATTAAGTTATGTGTGGTACTAAGGGAGTGTAGTTCAGAGTTTAAACAGTTTTATTAGATTAAATTAAATGCTTTATTGAAAGAAAATTATTTTCTAATAAAAGACACCTAAGAATTTACAGCTGTTATCTCCATGATTAGTTTTTCTTATTCTCAGTTCACAATCATTCACTAATAGTAGTGCTGTTTCAGTCCCTATAACATATTGACTATACTCAAGAAAGTCAGCTGGATTATGGAGAAAGAAGGTAGACAAGCTAAGGCTGGATCCTTCATATAAATTTTTCAAGGGATGGAATCCTAATTTAATCCTAGGTCCTCTTGTTGGAAAGTCTAAAGTGTTTCATCTGTGAATCCTGCCAACTAATTCCTGCTAATTTATTTATTTGTTTCCTATTGCAATATAGTTTAACACAGTGTTCATAGACAATATTATATATTTGAGTTAGCACTCATATAAAATATAGTTATTTGGTTTTCTCCAATTATTATAGACTTCCAACATGTTTTCTATCTTTTATGCAAGGAAATATGAAAAAAATAAGACTTTATTCCATTCTATTGTGTTAAAAATTTTAATGTTTTACAAAGAATCCACAAAGTACTTTAGTTATTCAATACATATGCTAATAATAATTATTAGTAGTATAATAAATTTGTTGTTTATCCTACTTAAAGTACTTTGTGGACTCCTTGTATTTCTTATAGGCAGCAGAACTTGATAGCTTATGATTAATGTTTTAATTAATTAATTTAGTTTTGCTTTTTGTAATAATGAAATGATGTTAAGTGAGATAATATAAGGACCTACTATATAAAGATAATCTTTGACTTGCAATGCTTTTCTTGAACCATTCTAGTTGTAAAGTGAAAATAACTTATATATTTGTCAATTGCTTGCTATCATTATTCATTATAATACATTACAATGTTGTATTAAACTAAATAAACACAAAGCTAAAGGAACCAGATATAAATGAACACTTCTAGTAAATCAGATCATCCAATCAGAGGATATAGATTACATTCTGGTCATAAGTCGAAGGTGTCATAAGTCAAGGATGAGTTGCATAATCTTTTTTAAGATTATTCTTTATATAATTTTGATTCATACTTTACTTGATTTTATTTTAAATATTTTTTATAAAAAATCATCATCGAGCACTTATGTTTTCTTCCATTGTTGAATATATGCCTCCTTCATCATGAAACCATTCTGGAGTATTGTAAATTATTATCTTGCAACACAAATCTATTGTGGATTGGAGAGGGAAGGCAGTGATGTAGATTAAAATCTTTTAATTTTAATCTATAACTTTTAATTTATCTATTATAAACACCATTTTATTATTAATTTTAATTCATTGTATATTTAATTTAATTATTTTAATTTTCTTTTGAAGTTACTAAGAAAGTTTTAATTTTATATTTATATTTTACATTTTTAGATGGATTTAAAAATCTTGCAGCACTCATAAATGAATTTCCAAATTTAGTAGAAAATTCCCATTTTGTATTTGTTCCAGGTCCAGATGATCCAGTTTTTCCTCATATTCTTCCAAGGTAAAATGAATAGTATAACAAGATATAATAAGGATAATTCACTAATTTTTGATATTTCCCATTTATAATAAAATTAGATTTAGCAATGATAAATATAATAATTTTGATTTATTAAATCTACAGTAATGCTAAAAAAAGTGTATCGTGTAATTTTTCATACTTTTTTCCATTAAAGCTGTCATTGTTTATTCTTCAACATAGTGAATGGAAGAAGTAAATTAAAAACATATAGTAACACAAAACATAAGTGTATCAAACATATAGTAACACAATTTATTTTATTTAATTATTTATTTATTTTTGATAAATAAAATAAAATTGCAATATTTGCATAGCCAGCAGCAATAACCAAGGAAATAGGTACTTACTTACCTTTGTAACAAGTTGTAATATTAGTTACATAATTGCTCATTATTTAGTTTTAAGATTAAAGTTAAGTGAAATTCATTGTTATTAATATCCTGGTATTTAGTTATTCCATCTCTTTCCTTGATTACTGCAGCACATCAACTTGATGTCAAGTTAATATGCTGCAGCATCAGATTTTCAGTATGTTTCTGGTGCATCTTGTAGTATCAAATATGAAGTAAATTTTCGTATAGTTATCTAAGGGTAATTGGCTCCTTTTTCATTAATTCAGTAACTATCTTATTCCAACAGTTTTCTATTGAATTTAAGTTTGAACTATTCCAGGCCATTTTAATGATTTAATTAATTTAATGTGGTTAATTTATAACCAATTTTTCACCTGTGAATTTATAAAAATTAACAAATATTTTTAAGAGAAATTGAAAAGAAATTCATGATTTTTTTGAAATTTAAATTGCTTTAAGCAGTAGTATTTACTGTTTAGATTTGATGACATGGCATCAAATCATCTTGAAATATGCAGTTGTCAGCATTCTTGTAGTGATCCTTTATTGTAGGCAATAACTTCTTTTCAAGAATGTCTTTGTACATCTGAGCATTTATTGTATATCTCAGGAATTCAGAAAGACTTACCCCTTTATATGATATATATATATATATCATATAAAGGGGTAAGTCATATATGGGGATATATATATATATATCCCCATACCATCTGAGACAATAGAATGCTTAAATATGATACATTGCAATCATAATGAAATTCTTCACTCTTTCTTTGTCTAATGATCTGCTATTTATGTGATCCCTGTAGCTTGAATTTGGATTCATCCAAGAAAATCAATGATTTCCATATATTCTGAGCAGTTGATATTTCCCTTTTTCAGTTCAGATATGTCTTTTTCATTTTTGTAATCAACAAAGGCTTTTTACTAAGTTCTCTGCTATTTATGTGATCCCTGTAGTTTGAATTTGGATTCATCCAAGAAAATCAATGATTTCCATATATTTTGAGCAGTTGATATTTCCTTTTTTCAGTTCAGATATGTCTTTTTCATTTTTGTAATCAACAAAGGCTTTTTACTAAGTTGTAATGCTACTAGGCAGAAAAAAACATCTGCCATATTTACATTTAGGCAGTATGTTCCTACCATTCAGTTTTCATTTCAGCTGATAATGCTCTTTTGCTTTGAAAACTCGTGTTTCATAATTCAGTCTTGTGATGCAGCAGACTTTTAAGGCTTTCCACTATCCTCCTTTCCTAGTACTGTTGTTCATCATTTCTTACAATTTCCTTAATGATTAGGTATAACTTTCACATTGGCATCCCTCCTGAAAGTGGGTAGATTGCCAGTAAACTGACCATTTTTCAAAAAGAACTATCCTCCTATCTAGTGTATTTCTGAGATATAAAAGTTTTTAAAACATATACAGTCAAAGCCAATTATAAGGGAAATCAATGGGACCTACACTTATTTGTCATTTATAAGCGATGTCCCTAATATCTGAATGCGCAACAAATTGGCACATCGTCAGGTGGGGAAAGTAAACATTGAAGAGTTTCCATCTAGGGTTGTTATTTCAGTTTTAACCGAATAGCGGTTATTTGAGTTATGTAATTATTCTATTTGTATCTGTGATATATATAAAATGGGAAATAATTAATACTGGATATTACCCGTTCATATAAATGAGTTGAAATCTTGCCATTTAATCTCATGAACTTGGAGTGTAACTCTAAAACTTCTACGAACTTATATAACAAATTATTAGGTGGCGCCATTTTTGGGGTACAGCACTGGATTTTGTCTTTTTAGAAGAACTACAATTTTAATTTAATTTGTATTCATTAATTTTTAAATTATTAAATACTGACAGAAAATTTTCAGTCAGGGAATAGAGAGAGAAAAAAGCAACAAATTTGCTTTTTATGATGATTTTGTTATTTTTAAATAAATTACACTGATGGCCAGCCAAAATAAAGCAGGATGAAAAGTAGGTCATCACAAGGGAGAATACAGCAAAATGAAAAATTATCTCCCTTATAACCGAATTTTCCAATATTTCTAAATCTACTATATCCGATGAAAAATACACAGAAAACATGGGTTTCTCACCGGGACCAGATGCATTTGTTCCTTATATCCAAATTTCTTTTATAGCCGACTTCCTAATAACTAGCTTTGACTGTATATATATACTAATAATCTTATAATATACTAATAATCTTATATATATATAATCTTCTATCATTTTATATATATATATATAAAATGATAGAAGATTGCACTTACCACTGGTGTCATGCTAACTGTGACAAAATTATTCCCTCTTTCATTTTTCCTTCTCTTCCTTATTCAGGGTCCCTTGTCTATCTCTGCCATTCCATCTTCTCATACTTTCCTTCTTTTTCCAGCCTAATGGATAATGCTTGTTGTTTGACTTCTACAGGACTCTATGTTGGGTCTTTTGGTCATAAACCACTTCCATAAGAAGCATATCATGCATTCAATCTGCAAAGTCGCGGGTTAGAACGAATATCAATATTATTATTTGTAATTAACCCTAACTGCTCTGCAAATTCCAGAGTTCGGCCTGAGCTCAGTCTTAAACTAAACTCTAAAGTAAATATAATTAATTACAAAATAATCTAACAACAACGTAACGTCGAAACAGACGAAACGATACCGGAAATCGGAACTTACAACTAAAGTACCGATTAAGTGTTAGGACTAAAACAAACAACGATGTTAGAAAATTATACTAATAAATTGAAGAAATTCTCAAAACAAGTTAAATGTAAAAAATTATAAAATTTATTAGACTCAAAACACTTACAAATGTTTTAATAAATGCTTTATTGGAACTATAATAAAGCAACAATAAATTAAATCGATAAAATTTGTTTAATCCAATTCAAATATCAACAAACAATTATCCACAAAAGGAAAGAACCTTAAATACTACTTAATTCTACTACCTCCACCTCCGATACAAACTTCCAACTATCGTCGATCTTTACAAGAAACTCAAATGTCACTTTCGCCAATTTTACGTCAAGACAACACCTCTGGTTATCAAACAACACCTCGTCTTTTCGTTGAGTTGGTCGGCTTTTTATATCCAAGTGATGTACAGTCCCACGTAGCTTCATTTACATACTTATACGTAACAAGTTTAAAGTTATTAGCTTACAGTGTAATTCATTCATGTCATCCTCTTTACAATTAATTTATATACCGAACAAAACTTCAATACGGATCATTCTTACATTCACATATAGGACCAGTGGTAAAATTAGTTAAATTAGATGATGACGTCATTACCCGGCAGCTCTTCTGGAGGACGGTTTCCGAATCTGTATCACGTGATTGCTAACGACGGAGACGGAGAACGTGGGAAGTAAGTAACTTTTAAACTAAAATATAAGCATTAGATAATAAGAAAATAACTATAAATAATAAAGTGAATAAGAAAATAAAAATAGGACAGGTCAAAGTCAACTTCCTCACAAATCTACCATTAAATTTTGGAAATTGCATTTGATTTGAGTAAGCAGGAATTGCACATGTGCTATAGAATCATTATACCTGAGTCTATAGCATATGTACAATTCCTGCTTATTCTTGCAAGTACTTAATATGTATGATGAATGATGACTCATTTCAGAATGAATATCGTGCAGCATGTCACTACATGTCTGTTAATGAATTGCATTACAGCCACAGAGATTCTCATTATGCCACAAAAATTCCCATTATATATATACAGCATTTAAAACGTGATATTAAATGAATGTTTATATAAGGGTACATTCAAGTAGTTTAGGTGATACCAGCAAAAAATTGCTTGTATCACCTGATTCCAGGCTTATGAATGTTGCTCCTTATATTGGTTCCAAGATTCACCCTACTTGTGCACTCACAAAATACTCAGTACATTCATGGGTGAATTTGTCAATCATTTGTATATCTAGCCAAAAGGCATTTGTATACAGAGTTTTGCAGTTCTTGTTCTATTTTAGGGATGTGTCATTTTTTTGTCACAGAGTGTATTTTATGTAAAGGTTAAGAGAATTTCATGGAAAAATTAATAATATTTCATGGAAAGGTTAATGGAATTTTACACAGAGTGCACCAGCAACTTTTAAGTTGCTGCACTCTGTTTAAAATTTCCTAAATGAATTTTTCATTAAAAGTCTAGAAGAATGTTGCTATTGTAAGAGTAAGTATTAAATCTGAAATATCAAAAATTTCCTATGTTTTATGTACATTACTGAAATAATTTGAAAAAGGAAAAGGATCCTTTTTATTATATATAGCCAATTCTGCAATTTTTTATTTACAATAATTCTACAATTCTGTAATTTTTTTTTTTTTTATTAAATAAAATTTATTGTATTATAAACTCACTTATTAACAAACTTTGGAAATGACATATAAAATTTATTAATTCTGAATATTTCATTTGTAATCAGAATATTTGGAATTGGAAAAATTTTTCAATATTTCCTGTATTGTTATTTATTTACAATTACTACAATGTTTATATATTTGTGTTACCGATATTTATTTACTTTATTATTGTTTTGGTTGCTTTTTAGTCTATTTTCATACATAATTCAGATATACTGGATAATTCACATTATTGGACTCCCATTTCTCTTGTTAATTCATTCATAAAACAGGTTTATAGTATTTTTATATATTTAATGCCATTGTATTTTTCCCAATTCATATTTTTATAGAATCTTGATTTTGTTTTATCAGCGATAGTGATTTTCAGGAATACAAAATCTATAATTGATTAGGAATCAGGGCTGGGGAGCTGGAGCTGAAGTCGGAGCATGGAGCCATGGAACCAGGAAGTTTTGGAGGAGCCAGAGTTGGAGTCAGAGCTAAGCTGATCATATTCAGTGGAGCCAGAGCCGGAGCCATTAAAATTTCTGCTGGCTCCAGCTCCTAACTATTTACCATATACACTCGAATATAAGCCAACCCTCCGACTTTAGAGTTTGAAAATTGGTAAAAATGTACAACCTGTGTATAAGCCTACCCCGATTTTAGCACTTAAAATTCGATAAAAATTTGAAATCAATAAATTACGTGATCTTTGATTTTTAGTTACCGATATATTAATGCCTGATAAATTACATGATCTTTGATTTTTAGTTACCAATATATTAATGCCATTTGCCAAAAAATATAAATATATTTTATTGAAAACTTTAAATATCATATAAAATAAATTAATAATAATACAGACAGCAATATATCAATTTAAAAAGTAAAATTTTACTTATAAATACAGATAACAATATATCAGTTTAAAAGGTAAATGATGATGTGATAGTAAGGTAAGTGATGTTTCAGTAGTAGGGTCATATAAAAAAAACTTTTATAGTGATTGAGCCGAAGCCAAAGCCTCAGTTTTAAAACAATTACTCCGGAGCCGGAGCTGGAGCCACAGCTGGAATATACTGTGGCTCTGGAGCTGGTGCCAGAGCCTAACCCATTTCAAGCCAGCTCCCCAGTCCTGTTAGGAATTACTATGTTAATTAACATAACTTGATAAAATTTAAAACTATGATTAATTAATTAATCAGTCCTTTATTTTAACATCATAACTATCGATATAAAATTTTTTCCATAATATTGATAATGATTTAGTGTTGCTTTCTCCAGATTTTTAAGAATATGTATAAAATTTTATATTTAGCTTATTTTTGAAATTTTATTACTACTCTACTGTGTTATATGTTTATTATGAAACTAGTCTATACTGTTTTGATTTAATCAATTTTATATTCTATTTATCATCATTATTGTTATTATTTTTTTAAATAAATTTACACTGCAGTTTCCCTTAAAAACTTCTTATGCTATGTAAGTCCACTTAACAAATGTAAAATCAATTTTGATGAAAATGAAAATAGCCTTTTAAGTTTTTATAATAGACTATCATCAAATTTTCATCAAAATAAATTCTGCTAAAATAAATTGTTTATGCCAATATAAATATTATAAATTTAAACTTTTGTACTTTTTAATATAGAGAATATATCTAAAAAATACAAAAAATTTCTTTAAAATAATTTTTTTTTTATAATATAGCAGATAGTTTCTATAACTTATATTTTTTATATTTGACTAGATTTTGAGATATAGAATTCTCTTTAATTAAAAGAATTTCTTTAATTTCAGACCTGCTATACCTGAAATATTTCTTGAAGACTTTAAAAAGAAAGTGCCAAATGCTGTTTTCACTACTAATCCTTGTAGGATACAATTCTACACTCAAAATATTATTATATTTCGAGAAGATTTAATTGCAAAAATGTGTCGCAATAGTGTGTATTTTCCATGGGAACATGAAAATGATGTTGACATTCCTAACTTAGTAAAAATTCATTTGCACATATTTTTTTATTTCATTAATATTTAATAGTATAACTTATTTAAATATTGATTTTACAGTTTGCAAAGACATTAGTTGCAAATGCTCATCTCTGTCCTTTGCCACTGGTAGTTCAACCTATTTATTGGGAATGGGATCATGCTCTAAGATTATATCCTCTTCCAGATGTTGTTGTTTGTGGGGACAAATATGATCCATATTATGTTATTAATACTGATTGCATATTCTTTAATCCTGTAAGTAGTTTTATGAAATTTATCTTTCTTCAAACTTTTATATAAAATTTTCTCAAAATATTTCATATTTAATCATTCATGATAAAGTAAACTTTTACATATTTGTAGCACTACTTTTCTTGAACTATTTAGAAAAATTTTTAAATAATATTTGTTTTAATAAAGAGGAGAGCTGAACATGCAAGAAACATTATTACATATTATGCTCTCTTTATTAATAGTTAGCTTATTTTAATTATGTTGTTCATATTTGATTTTATATAAAAATATAAAAAGATTTTCTGTTAAATTTTTGTATAGTAAACATTCATGTTACTTCTTATGTCCAAGAGATGTTCAGAAATAATCTCTGGCATTTTGTCCAGCTGCAAAGTTGTCTATTTCTAAATCATAAATAACCCAATGATGGTAAATTCATACTGTTCCACAGTACACTATATGTCAGGCATATAATTCTTAATCACTTGAAATAATTTCAATTTTTAAGCTTAATAATTTTTATTTTTTAAATATAGGAAATTTAATAAATAAAAAATAAATTATTGAAATAAGAAAGTTAAATAGCAATGAAATTTATTCACACATGAAAGTTAAACTTTTTATTTCAATACAATAATCAGAAAAACCAGATCTAATAAATTTAATGACAGCATTATTTTCAAAATAAATTTAAAATACTTTCGCTTCTTATTTGAACTACTAATAAAAATAATCTTCAGATATTTCATATTTATTCATTCATGATAAAGTGAACTTTTACATATTTGTAACATTACTTTTCTTGAACTATTTAGAAAAATTTTTAAATAATATTTGTTTTAATAAAGAGGAGAGCTGAACATGCAAGAAACATTATTACATATTATGCTCTCTTTATTAATAGTTAGCTTATTTTAATTATGTTGTTAACATTATTTTCTTCCAGTCATCCAGCATCATTTTATCAGACTTCATAATAGCAAAACAGTTAATAAATTTTATTGAAATTCTCTTAATATATACCATATTTAATCAAACATAAAACATAGAATTATTAAAAATCTTTCACTAATTCAATTTTTTCCATTTATAGAAATTTTTAGCCATAAATTCTGTTAGGACAAAAATTCTATTAAACAGGCACTTGTAAAATTTCTGGAAACAGCATTATAAATCATGGGCCTAGCAATCGAAACAATTTGAAATTGAGATACTGGTATAAGATATTATCTAATCAAAAACATCTATTTAAAAGATAAGCCATTTACTGTACAAATACTAAGAAATTAGGATATTTGTTACTACTCTAGTTGACATTGTTTTATTTTCTTAAATTGTATACTAAGTAACTGCATCTAAATTGTAACAAATTCCTAATTTCTTAGTACTTTACTCAGCTGATGTTTTTTTACATGTTATATGTTTTTGATTGGATATCATTATTTTTAAAACATTCTAACAGCAATATGTTCATACATGATTAAATACATTTCTTATTTTAAATGGATTTATTTTATTTTCTTAAATTGTATACTAAGTAGCTGCATCTAAATTGTAACAAATTTCCTAATTTCTTAGTACTTTACTCAGCTTATGTTTTTTTACATGTTATATGTTTTTGATTGGATATCATTATTTTTAGAACATTCTAACAGCAATATGTTCATACATGATTAAATACATTTCTTATTTTAAATGGATTGAATTGAAATTTTTAGAAAACATTTAAGTACTATAATGAACACACATATATTAAATTTAGCTGAAGTCATTTGAGTGATAGAACTGTAGAAGAGTTCATGATGGAAAACCTCCTATTGCCATCATTTTAGCCCTATTGGGCTGCATTTTTCAAAAAGTTTTAAATAACACAAGGAACATTTATGTTCCAGATTTGTTCAAGCTGAAGTCATTTGAGTGATAGAACTGTAGAAGAATTCATGATAGAAAACCTCCTATTGCCATCATTTTAGCCCTATTTGGCTGCATTTTTCAAAAAGTTTTAAATAACACAAGGAACATTTATGTTCCAGATTTGTTTGAAATTGATTGAATGATATGACCTGTAGAAATATTTTTAGAGAAGAGAATCATTCTCTTCTACATTTTTTTATTTTAGCCCAGTTGGATTATGATTAGTTTTTGCTATTTGGGAATATATTTTGAACACAAATTTTAATTAAAGCATTTGAAATCTATCAATACCCTGTGATAGAAATATTTTTAGAGGAGAGAATCATTCTCTTCTATATTTTTTTATTTTAGCCCAGTTGGATTATGATTACTTTTTGCTATTCGGGAATATATTTTGAACACAAATTTTAATTAAAGCATTTGAAATCTATCAATACCCTGTGTTTTTTTTTTTACGGATTCTTATTAAAAAATTAATCCAATTGGTGGGCCAGATAAAATTATATTGCAGGCCACAGTTTGGAGATCCCTGTTGTTCATCATGGAATTTGAAGGGTTGTATGCGGATTCTTATTAAAAAATTAATCCAATTGGTGGGCCAGATAAAATCATATTGCAGGCCACAGTTTGGAGATCCCTGTTGTTCATCATGGAATTTGAAGGGTTGTAGATCGTTACTTCTCCACCCTAGTTTAATGTGGATTGAAGAGGGAGAGTGGAGGTATCTAATATTTACATAACATTGAATTATTCTTTTAATTTATACTCAATGTTTATCATCATTAATTTTTAATCTATTCCTGCTATTTTTTATTATTTATTTTTTGCCCATTATTCATTGTTATTATTTTAAACTGTACCAAACGTTTATTATTAATATATTTAAACTTTTACTAGTTCTGTTATTTTGTTTTTATGGATTCCTATGCAGTTAGTCCCCTTAATTTATTGTTTTACTCTCTATGTACCCTAACTTTTACAATAAAAAATATAAGAAATAAAAATACATATATGAATAAAATTAAAAAATTACAATAAAAAGTTAAAATACTGACAGTAAATCAAAATATTATATTAAAAAATAAATTAATTGAAGATTTATTAAGTCTAAAAATAAAATAAGTGACTTTGAGTTTCAGATGAAATGGGAAGTGGTGTCAAACATGAAAACAGATGTCCAATAAACACAATAGGCAATAAAAGGGTATATCATAAGGGAGATTTTATTGATAATTGATGTTTTTGGATTTTTCATTTATCCACATACCTTTAGTGATGTGTCTGGATACATCTTTTTTTGTATTTTGGATTATTTCAGCATTCATCCAATATATTGATATAGGGAGGCCAAAAAGTTCTTATCCTCATCATAATGCAGATGTGTTAGGGATCTGAAATTTGGTTCTTCAACTCTTCCTTCCCTATCTATCCACCTCATAGGGCCACACACTTCTCATATCTGTGGAACAGCTGTTTAATCCCATCTTTATAGAAGGTGGCAGCTATGAAGGCCAACCAGCTCTCCACAGCAGTAATAATCTCCTCATCATCAAAGAAACTTCTTCCCTGTAAATGTTTTTCATGTTTCGAAACAGGAAGAAGTCTGAAGATATCAGATTGGGGGAATGGGACAAGATTCCATAGCCATATTTGTGCAGAAAAATGACTATTTCTATAGCTCAATATGCAGGTGTACTGTCAGCCAGCAGTAACACACCTTTTGATAACCACACTCTTTTTCCTTGATTCTGTCCTATAACTTTTGTAGCAAGTTCTTGTAGTATGCTCCTATTATTTTTACCCTTTTCATAAATAATCTGTCAATATGAAATCATTGCTGTCACAAAACAGACAGCATAACTTTGCTGGACAACTTCTCCTGTGTAATTATATCATATTAATATTTTTTTGTTAAATTCAAATTTACATTAATTAACAATGGTTATTTTTAAATTCAACATAAAAAATTTATATATAAAATTTTATAAAATGGAATAATTCCTTCCCCCCCTTACGTTATCTTCCTATCCTATATAGGATAGGAAGATAACGTAAAAGAATTAAATTTAAAGTATTATTCTGTTCTGTGAAAAGAATGTAGCAGATAGACTGTAGCACTGAAGAGGGACTAAAAATAGTCCGAAAACGTTATGCAGTAAATAAATCTGTCTAATAACTTGCATATAGGGCTGATTTTTTGAACAATTTTAAATCTTGACTATTTCTATAGCTCAATATGCAGGTGTACTGTCAGCTAGCAGTAACACACCTTTTGATAACCACACCCTTTTTCCTTGATTCTGTCCTATAACTTTTGTAGCAAGTTCTTGTAGTATGCTCCTATTATTGTTACCCTTTTCATAAATAATCTGTCAATATGAAATCTTTGCTGTCACAAAACAGACAGCATGACTTTGCTGGACAGCTTCTCCTGTGTAATTATATCATATTAATATTTTTTGTTAAATTCAAATTTACATTAATTAACAATGGTAATTTTTAAATTCAACATAAAAAATTTATATATAAAATTTTATAAAATGGAATAATTCCTATCAATTGTGAATTTATATGCCATCCAGTAGGGCTAGTGTGACCACATTTGAATTCCTGTTTCCATTGCTTTACAATCTCTTATGATGGATATTCCTCTCCATACACAGCTGATACCTCTTCATGGATTGTTGTGCAGTTTTCTCTTGAAGGTGGAGAAACTGTACCATGGCTTGATACTGATTTTTGTCCAGCATGACACTTTCTTCTGCTATCATACTTCTAACTCAGATTAAGCAGAATCTATCAAAAAAAAGTAAAAATGCATATTAATAAGACAGTAACCTATCATTGTTTACAATTATCAATCTATAGCACAAATAGAATATGATGAGGATGAGAACTTATTAGCTTCCTCTCATATATCTTGTTCTATTGCTTTAATACCAAGTTTGGTGGTGGGTTTTCCATGTTTAAGGTCCAACTGATGTTATGTTCCTTTAATCTTTTTTTTAAAGTTTCTCTCAGTGTATGCTATATATATATAGGACCCTCGGATCAGAGAGGTGGTCATTGTATTGTATTGCTGTCCTATATATAACTCTATATATAGTAGTTGATTTTTGTTGTGTGTGGTTTATGACAGATATCTGATAAATTCTGGAACATCTGTCCATGCTAAGTTTTGGTGTATCATTTCAAAGTCATTGAAACACATGGTCTACCTTCTAAAAACTAATTATTTGTTGGTTAATTTTTTGATTTTTTTTGGCGTTTTTCTTAAGTGGTGTATTACACTATATTGCTTTATAACATTTGATATCATCATATGTTATTATATTTAGTGTTGATTGTTTGGGTGTTTTATTTCAGTTTTCTATCCTTTTGAGTATATTAAACATGAAATTGTATTCATTATCATAATAACATCGTACGCGTTATTATTATTAATAAAACTTTCATGTTGAAATGCTGTTTTTTTTTCTACTGAATTAATTAAGAAATTCTTACGTGTCAAATTTTGTTGATATTGATTGAACAATGCAGCCTATAGATTAGTCTGTGGAAGAGGAACAGAATAAAAATGATATTATTTTGACAATTTTTTGCAGTTTTTAAACTACTCTAGTTGTTTTATTAATTAGATTTGAAGCTTCAAATTTGTCAGTCTCCTATTGAATACTTTAATTGAATATAATTCTCAGATTAATAATATCTAACTTAGAATGAAAGTTACAGTGAGCTGAATTTGAGTTGTAATGACTTTTATAATAATAATCTATCAATGACTACTGTACTTGGTTTAGAATCACTAACATAACTCTCAATATTTATTTGAAGGAAGCTTAATGGCATTATTGAGACTAAAATTTATATTAATAAAACACTAAAAATATTATAGTAGGGAATTGATAGATTAATTTAATAATTACAAATATTAATTCAGGTGTTCCTCAAGTTACGAACTTAATTTGCATGTAAGTATTGTTCATAACTTAGATATTATTGTAATTTGGCTTTCAAAAATACTGAAATAACTTTGCATATTGTATTTTATAATACAGTATGCAAAGTATTTCACAATTGGATCAGTTAGAAGTTTCTTATTTCATATATTTGAATAAATAGTTCAGATTTTAAAGCAAGAGTTTTTTGGTATAATTCCTGCCATCTTGAAATATTGCTATAATATATGTTAACTAATTATATAGTTTTACATTATATTGGTTAATAGAGCATTCTGCTATCATAATGTTTAAAATTCTTGGAAGATTTTTTGTAATTTTCTGAAATTTGAAAATGAAATTTCATATTTATAAGTATGAATGTTTGTATCTTGACAGTACCTATATAATCTTATAGATAGGTTTCAATGATACCCTATATATCTATTTCATATCTTACACAGCTAAAACTACATTACACAATATTTCACAGCTTGTGGATCTGTGTGGATTTCAATATTTTACACAGCTTGTGGATCTGCAGTCATATTTATTAATGTATATAACAGAAAATATATATTTATGATATGATATTTTATAATAAATGCAACTTTTGATGAAAAAGTATAATCTTATTTACTATATTCAAATATATATTCTAGAATATATGTATTTATTTTTTTAGGGCTCTTTTCCAAAATCAAATTTTTCTTTCAAAGTGTACATGCCAGGAAGCAGACAAGTTGAAGAGAGTCAGATAACAGAAATAAGTTAACAGATTTGAATATTTATATTTGCGATTATATTTTTCTATATCAGTTGTTTAAATGCAAAAAATTTTATAGAGAATAAAAATAAATTTTATAGAGAAGTATTTGTATTTAATATGTTTTAATTTTCTTAAAATGAGTATGCAATGAGTAAATATAGCTTTTCAGGACAATGCAAATATGGTAGTTTGTTTAATGTTTATTTGCTGTTGAACATGTTATTAACAGCATATTTGTTTCATACATGAAAAGGTTTATATGCCAACAATAATGCATTATTAATAGAAAGAGTTATGCATTTGATAATCTTGCACTTGTTATCACTAAATCAGTCATGCATGAAATGTGCAAGAGCTAGAATCAGAGAAATATTATTTAAATTTTAAAATTTTCCATTGGTATGAGATGAAATGTATGACTGGAATGAAAAAAGTTTGTCCAATTATGTAATTGAATTTGTTCAATATTAGGAGATATAAAAAATTCCTTAAAAATAAATAGCATTGTGGAGGAGTTTCATATTGAACTGTTCAGTCTTTATGGAGTAACTACAAATCTTAAAATAAATACAAATTTCTCCAATTTGTAATTATAAATTGGAATAAGAGAATGATGGAAGAATTTATAATAAAGTTATAAAACATTTTATTCTCTGGAAATAGAGGCCGCCTCATAAGCTTACTCTCGGCCAGTAAGATTATGTTGACTGTTTTTTGGGACCTAGAGAGAGTTATACTGACCAATTTCCAATCTAGGAGCGCCAATGTTAATGCCATCTCGTACTATGATATGTTAGACAAGCTCTCAAATGCAATTCACTGGAAACATCCGTAGCTGCTGTCTTGCTACATCATGACAATGCCAGACAGTATACTATAGCCAGACACCACAAATGCCAGACCGTATACGGCCAGAGACTACAAGTTCTCCAACTCTGACCGTATATGGCCAGAAGTGAGCGGGTAGTGGGAGTAGACCAGATTCACACTCGGTGACTACCATATGTTTTGTCCCCTGAAAACAGATTTGGCGGGCCGACATTGCAGAAGTCGAAGAGGAGGTGCACCGCCTATGGTTGTGACACAGGCGCACCTCCTGTTCGAATTCTGCATTGTCTGAAGCTGAGAGTTCTATGCTTCAAAATTCCAAAAACTGATAGAGGACTGGAACAAGTGTGCAAATTCTTTAATCTTTCAGAAATAGTGGATATACCGAAAGTAGGCAAATATTGATATTTTTTTTGGAATATTACCCATTTTTGCACCCAGATTATTTAACGATCATTTAGATTGACATTAAAAACGAACTTTTTCATCAGACTTATGTTTTCAAACAAAATTTTAATAAATTATAAGATATGGTACAACTTTAAAATAGAATATTTTGAACCCAGTAATATTTTTAGCTGTTTAATATAATTTTTGAGACGAGTCAAATTTTAGTTAAAATTTTCATTTATATAGAGACTACATCTAAAGAAATCTATAGTTGCAATCAATATCTCCTATATCGAAATCTATGTGTTCCAACATATCTATGGAACTCATCTTTATCTTTCTTATTAAAAATTGCTATAATATTTATTTAATAATAATATCTTAAGTGTTTTTATAAATTTATTATATGTCAAAAACTTTATACAGCTGAGGATAATTTCGTTATTTTGTGTTTTTATTTAGCACTGAATGTGTATTTTTATTGAATTTCATAAAATAAATACTGTAGATATAAACTAGAATAATTTTCTAAATTTCTATTACGTAATCTAGTATGATTGGACCAGCTGTATAAAATAACTATAAAATTTTTTAAATTTTAATACATTTAAAATTGCTAAATATAAATAGAAAATATAATTATATACCATAATATAAACGTCAGAATACCTCCACGAAAATATCATTATATCACCGAAATTAATTTAATATTTATTTTCTTAAATTTTTATAACAATGAGAGTATACATTATTGTGACGTTAACAATATTCTTTAACTTTGCATAAATTTATTATGATGTTTCGATGGACGGTAGTTTATGTGCAGAATTATCTGTTCACAGTTGTTAGTAGTAAGTGTATTAAGTCATATATTAAATGTAAATAATTATAGAAATATATTGATTAACATAAATCAGCGGTTCCCAACATGTATACATCCCTATTAGGGTACACGGAGGACGGTTTGGAGGTACGCAAAAATAATAACAGTAATTGTGGAAAACACCAAAAAGCAATTAAAATAAAAAAATAACCAAATATAGAAATTTAGTTTATAAAAAGAAACTTATGTGAAACTTGTCGCTAGATCCGACAATCACTTGTCATATCGCGCGATTACATGTGTGTCCATCCCCTATTTCCGAAAAATCTCACTTTGATTGAATGCGGTCCATCATTTGTGGGTTCGATTGAGTTGCCGGATTGGTCACATGTCGTATTCTGAGACTTAGCCAAAGCTTTTCCCCTGCTCCACCTACTAGGGTACTACAGGGTACTTAACGTCTGCGAGAATAATCTCGGCTTAATCATAGCCTGCAACTAGGGGTGAGGACTCGCCTGACCACCTCTCTGATCCAAAAGTGAACGAAATACGAATACAATGGACTCGCGGACTCGCTCAGTTTGCCAGTCTTAGGGTAAGAAGGCCGCATTCGTATCTCGTGCACTGTGTCGCCGAAGCGACCTTTAAAGGTGGACTCGCTCAGGTTTGCCAGTCCTAGGGTAAGAAGGCCGCATTCGTATCTCGTGCACTGTGTCGCCGAAGCGACCATTACAGGGGCCCTATACGTAATCTCGTGCACTGTGTCGCCGAAGCGACCTTTAAAGGGCCGAGAGAGAGCGGAGACACAAGAGGCGTGTATTTGCTACAAAGACTGGTGCTCACTACCGAGCGACCGGACAGTCCCCGAAGGGATCGAAATCTTGAACGGATTTCA
>AYEL01033356.1:0-95412 GCA_000484575.1 Olivierus martensii
CTCTTGAGAGTAGATACGATGGTCACACAATTCTTGCTCAATCGTTGCGAGACGTTTGTCAAGGTCACCTTGCGATAATTCAACATTTTTTAACATTGCCTCAATTGAATCCAATCTTTCATTCAAAGAAGATACACTCTCAGAAAATAAATTTCTTAATTCAAATAACGTAACCTGATGAGACGAGTCTTGTGAAGCAGTAAAATAGGAGTCTATTCTTGGCATTTTAGCTGTTGGATCGCTAGGCGATCTTTGACGTAAATTTCCCTTTCTAGGAACAAAACCATCAGTCTGCGCTTTAGGTGAAGTAGCAAACATGATTCACCAAAAATCAAACTATCAAAAACTAGATATAACCAAAGTAAATATATTTCCAATGCCTAATTCAAACTCAGTCCAAATACACGCCTTTCTTCTTCGAACGTTAACAGTGCCCTCGTAAATATCTAATAAAAAATTGTATATTTTTCCTGCTTAAAGTGCTTGTGGATCCCTTATATATTAATATATATAGAACACTATTAAATTTTGATTTATTTCTTACCTATGACATTTTTAATTTTCTGCATATTTAAGTATTGAAATTAAGTTTTTCATTAAAAAAGTATATAAAAAAATCTACCTTGTATTATAAATACTGCTTAGGATATTTTTCATTTTAATTTACTTTTCAATATTTACTTAAAATAATTTTTTTTTAAATAAAAATTGAATTTTTTAATAATAAAAATAAAAAATAAGGATATTTTCTTTGTTATATTGTAGATAGTGACAGAATTACGTGAAAAAATTCTTAGTCTCAAGTTTCCCAAACGTGGTATTAATAAAGATTTTCAACATTATAATCTTCAAAAAAATACAAGTTCTCCGCAAATACAGCATTCATTTTTTAATCAGGAATGGAAAGAAATTAATTGTTGCATCTTACTTCGAAAACCTGTAGAAAAAATGTTAATCAGGTAATTAAATTAAATATTCCTGTAGGGAAAATTATAAATATATAATAATTTATCATTACTTTTATGGTATAAATTACTGAATATTTAATATACATGTATGTTTATTTAAATTTATAGGAAAAGTAACATCATTTTGTTATCTTGTATTTTTTTAAATAATTGGAAAAATTTTGATCTAAACAATTTAGGTTGTTAAATTTTATATTTGTGGAAATATAACTTAATTAAATGATATAAACATGTCAATTTTCTGATAGGCCTAGTTTGTAAATTGGTAGGGAAGTTGTTCAATAATTGAGCAAGGAACAATAGTAAAGCTGAAATTTGGGCTGAGGTTATAAACAGATGAATTTTAGATGTCTGATACAGCTACAATTGTTTCTGTAAAGTCTTCTGACAATTAAGAATCTTCTTCTATACTGCTTTTACCGTAGTATAATTATTACTAAAGGCGAAAAGTGTTCATAATTTTTGCTATACTGGAAGATAACAAAAACAAACGAATGTAGCACTGTTTAGCAGAGCAAACAAGAATTAAACAGTAACGTTTTCGATCCGTTCTAGGACCATCTTCAGCGTTACACTTTAAAACCACAGATAAATAAACATGCATCACGTGATATGGGCGTTAAGTTATTTCCAGGCAGAGGAGAGCACTTCTGGTTCCTGCGTGTTGACGATAATTTCAGATTTTTGACAGTGTTGAATTTGTAGAGCTTCAGC
This sequence comes from Olivierus martensii, assembly GCA_000484575.1. Taxonomy (NCBI): domain Eukaryota; kingdom Metazoa; phylum Arthropoda; class Arachnida; order Scorpiones; family Buthidae; genus Olivierus; species Olivierus martensii. The sequence continues at coordinate 1,683 of AYEL01033356.1, forward strand.
AAAATGACCTTCTTCGCGATGATTGACATGTTGAATAATTTTGGCGTCGTGCCAGCGTATGTTGATGTTATGTTTTAAAGCAAGTATAGATAAAGCTGTGGTGGTTGCACCTTTTAATATACTGTCTTTATGTTCCTTTAACCTTTGGGATAAGTTACGACTAGTGAAGCCGATGTAGTTTTCATTTCTATTGAGATCGATGTTATGGAATGGAATGATGTAGATGCCGGGATTTCTTATAGGGTTGATGGGGTGCTTATCATTGCATAAGAGATTAAAAATATTATTAAATTTTCTATAGGCTATTTTAAAGTTAGTAATGCTTTCCATGTCGTGTTTAAGCTTCATTAGTGGAGGAGTTTGGTGCTAGGCACGACATACAGAGAGCTGTGTTGGTTGTTCAGCGGAGGAAGTCTTGTGCTGAGAATTTTTAACTTGATCCAGGATATTATTAAGAAAAAAGTTGTTGTAGCCAAGCATCCTACCCTGTTGAAAAATAGTGTTGATCTCAGCGAATCTGTTGTTATAGTGGTTGCAGTGAGTGAAAGAGCGTTTAAAGAGGGTTCTAAAGGCAGCGGCTTTGACAGATAAGTTATCAGACGAAGATTTAGGGATAAATATAGGAGCGTATGTGGGTTTTCTATAGACAGAAGTTCTATATTCAGAGTTATCGATGGTGATGTTGATGTCTAAAATGTGGACGTTGGTTACGCTGTCTTGTTCAAGTTTCAGGCTTAGGCCTAATGTCGGATCAGTCATCACAGTTATAAACTCATTAATGTCTACGTTATCCTGCCATGCAATAAAAATGTCGTCAACATATCTTTTATAGATTTTAATAAGTGGACAGAATCTAGGAATTACTATTTCCTCTTTAAACCAAACTACTAGTTCAGCTAGGACACCTACCATGGGGCTGCCCATCGGCACACCTTTATTTTGCTTGTTGAATTTATCATTATAGGAGAAGTAGGAATGGTGGCAGATTAAAGTATAGATTTCTCGAAAGCAAGAAGCATGTTTATCACTTTCGGGAGAGTGAGTAAGTAACAGTTTATAAAGTTGTATAAAGGCTGGTTTGATGATAATTGATAGGGCCGTGCGATGGTATCGATTGTCGATTATTAATCGATGGATTTTCATGCTGATGCATGGGGTAAGCTTAAATAGGGCCGTTCGATGGCATCGATTGTCGATTATTAATCGATGGATTTTCATGCTGATGCATCAAAACATCGACAATTATAACAATCGATGTATTTCATTGGTACCATTGATGGTATAATTTTTCACAGTAAGAATTTATTAAAAAGTAATTTATTAAATATTTTAATTTTGTAACCAGTCATGCTGAATCGTTACACTAGATGTCAAGATGTTACTGTAACTACTAATCGTTACTGTATAGATCTCTACTTTCCAGGTGGCACTGGTCAAAATATGAAATTAGAGTCCCTAAATTTATAGAGTAGCGCACCATCCACCATTTTAGATCCTTTGCCGATCGATAATCACTGATGGATACTAAAGAGACTCATATATAAATAAAAAATATTAGATTGATCATGCAAAGATGCCCTCTCTTGCTTTGATGTTGCATAATCTTTCTGCCCATTTGCCTTATTGCTTTATGCAAACTCTCCAAGGGAAATTTCTGCCATTCCTGGAGAATAATTTTTTTCAGTGTTAACATTACTATTGAGTCTTACATATACTTTTAGCTTCAACTTTGACATGTGCTGTAATCTAGTGGATTCAGATCTAGAGATGCAGCAGGCCATTCTTTACTGGAGATAAAGTTGGGAATCTGCTGGATTAACCACCCTGAGTAACTTTGACTTTAGGTAACAGAGCAGAGACTTTTGGAAGGACCAATTGATATGGTTGAAAAGACCAGCATTTAGTAGGGCTGTGCGATGGCATCGATTGTCGATTTATTAATCGATGGATTTTCATGTTGATTCATCAAACCATCGACAGTTATAACAATTGATGTATTTCATTGGTACCATCGATGCTGTAATTTTTCGCTGTAAGAATTTATTAAATATTTTAATTTTGTAACGGCAGTCATGCTGAATCATTACACTAGATGTCGTCATCTCTATTTTCCAGATGGCGCTGGTCAAAACATGAAATGACACTAGAAATAACATGTTTGCTGATGAGTTAGAAATAGTCGTTACTTTTTTTCCCGTGGAAGTTTGAAAAAGCACTTTTCTGCTATTATTTAAGCTCGAAGAAAGAATATTCAACTGTAAAGTCCTGTTTCCACTGAATACGCTGTGCGCAACTCACAGTGCATGGCGTTTAGCACACTTGTGGAAACATGAATCTGAACAGACAAATCATGCGCTGTCCGCTTTACGCTGACATCGGGCGGTAGTAGATATTTCTGCTTTCTGCTAGCGCTGATGGATATAGGGAGGAAAAATCGAGAACGGTTAAGCGCTCATCAGGAAATGGTCCTGTTGCAAGCAGATCATCCAAAAATGATTTGGCAGAAGTTGTTTCATATGGATAATTATTTAGTTTGGCTCTACACCATTTAGCAAGGGCTTTTTCAAGTAGGAAAGTAGAGGATCTGAATTTTTCTAAAATTGGTCTTGCTTCAATAGGATTTTTATGGAGCTTAATATAGGCGAAGAGGCGAGGGCAGGCAGATGCATCCACGATAATATGTTTTAAGAATTTAGGAAGGTCTTTACGGTTGGCAAGTCTTCTGACTTTTTGTTTGAGCTCATCAGTAGGAACCTCTTTTAGAAGTATGGATTCTGTATTCTGAATATAATTATCAATTAAAGCATTGTAGGAATGCTTTTTTATAAGAACAGTTTTTTTGGATTTATCATCTTTAGTGCAGATGATGTTTTCATTGGCTAACCATTCTTTAGTAAGAAGAGTAGCAGTGTGCAGGATTCTGTTTTTCTGTGAGATGTTGTTGAGTTGTGTTTTATTTTTTGTATAATTGTGGACCAGTTTCCATCTAAGTTTCTCTTTTTCATAATCAGGGATTGTTTTTATTAAAGGCTCAAGCTGCATAGCCATTTCTTGCCATTTAAAAGGCTTGGGATAGGAGTGGAGGGGTCCATAATCAAAGAGAGGTTTAGTAAAGGCAGGAATTGTAATATTATCTAAAGCCACAACATTATTAGAATTATAATTAGCTTTTTTGTAGTTTCTTAATTGATTGAAGAAAATCCATTTTAATTTTTTGACATAACCCTTCTTTAGCGCACAGTTTCACTTGAATGTTTTTAATGCGATCCATAATGGTGTTAAGGAGGTTAGGAAAATGCATTCTGATGAATTCAGTTCTTTTGGTAACTTGCTTATGGTAGAGGTAATATTTTATACGAGTATCAGTGATGGCTTTTTTAAAACATCTTTGCTTAGTGTCAAATTTGAAGCACCTATTTTTACCGGGTAATTTAATACGAAAGATGCTCATAGGTAGGATTTCGTTAATGACGCATTGCTGTAAGAAGGCAAGCTTTTCCTCAGTCTGGCTTAACTTAACACTATCCTTTCTAAGTTCTTTAGCTGGCTCAGTTGGATTACGAAAAGTGTTCATAACTTCTGCTATACTGGAAGATAACAAAACAAACGAATGTAGCACTATTTAGCAGAGCAAACAAGAATTTAACGGTAATGTTTTCGATCCGTTCTAGGACCATCTTCAGCCATTAGACTTTAAAACCACAGATAAATAAATCAAGTTTATCTATCTGTGGTTTTTTAGTATTTTTAGTATTTCATATTTGAAAAAGTTCTTAAACCCAAAAATTTGTAAACAGGAAACTACCTGTATATCATAACAATGTATATAAATAGGAATTTAGATAAAATATATCCACAAGTATTTATATAAAATAATTTTTTAGTTTATATAATTATAATTTTAAGAAATAATATAATTTTTATCAATATGAAATAAACTTCAAATACTTATTTATTATTATTTACTGCCATTTCACTTGTAGTTTTAATTATATAAATGAATGCTGCACAGCACAATTTTAAGTGAAAAAATTGTTAGAGTACTTTCAACTTTAATAAGCCATCTTCAGTAAGTTTACAAAAGATTATTATATATGGAACATCAGTTTAAACGTCAGAATGCACAAGCTTATTTCATTTTAAAATAATTAATAATTGCAAATATAATATAATATTAATATAATAAGACAGAGTTGCCACCGACCTGGAAAAAAGGGAATTTCGGGAAAAGTCAGGGAAAATGAAAATTGGGTTAAAATGTCAGGGAAAAGTCAGGGAAACTGCTGTTTTTTTCCTAAAACCTGGGAAAATCAGGGAAATTTTTTCTGAAGTTATATGTTTTGAACAATTTTTAGCACTAAAAATAACGATGACGCAGCGTTTTGTCACTCCGTGAAAGAGATTATTATGCAAAATTCTGTGTGCATTAGTTCTTTCATCAAGGTTGAGCTTACAAAATCTGCATGCATGTTGACTTAGCATCCATGTGATCAGGCGATTTTTAGTAAAAAATTTATTTCACTTTTAAGCAGTCAGACATATCGAATCACATACTGCTGAAGTGTGTTATGATGTGGTAGCTTGTACCAACTTTTTTTGCAACTTTCATGTGTCGGATTTGATGGATGTTATATATTGTGTATTTTTGCTTCAAGCCTGTAGCACAGGAATCGTTTAAAGAGCGTACAGCTAATGAATTTGGTCAAATTTGTTTGGCGTTCAGTATAAAATTCACCTTGCCGTCCACATCTAATGATACTAATTTCACTGCTCTTGAAGGCTTACATATACTAAACAAAAATTTAAACTTAGCACTAACGAGCAGGTCTAAATAAAACTCAAATATTTTGTTTCTGAGGAAGGTTTTTGGCTTTACTTCAGCCCTCTTCTACTCAAGATAATACACAGTTTATGTTCTGAAACATAGAACTTAAATACAATAATTCTTAACTATGACTAAATTTATCTACATTTATAGAGTTCATTCAAAAATTATTATAGCATATTAATAATTATTTTATATATGTAAATTTTTATAAATCATATTAAATTATCATGTTTTATATAAAAAATTAAATAAATTATAAAAAATGCTTTAAGTCTTAAAGAGAATCTCAAATATTGCATATAAAAATCCTATGATAAATATTTTCTTTATTATTCTCATATTTCACTATGAAGACATTGACTTATTTTTTATAAGTTAAGAGAAAGAAAATGTTCTCCACTCTGCTTCCAGAACACCAAAGGGGAAAATCGATGGAATTTGTCTACGAACATGGCACCATTCAATTTATTTCATACAAATTTTGTCATAAAAATCAATTCTGGATTTTCAGACGATCGCTTCAATTCTCAAAAATGACACGAATAAATTTTACAAATTATATATATGCGTGTATTTATTTAAATGTCGTATATACTATGTATACAGAAAAGGCTTGCAGTATTAACTGTATTTATATATTCACAGTATCGTATAATAAATTTAACTTCTGTTCATACATCGCTGGAAGATTGTTCCAAATACAGTAACAGTAATTGTTCGCTGTTGTATCAATAGTTATAAATTTACAGCTATTCATTTTCAACAAGTTCAACGTCCTTGTTGTTTCCTTTTATTCAATAAAAATGTCCAGTTTGTTTCCGTTTAATCGAGATTACGTTGTAGAAATATGAATTAAAAATGTTTATTTATTAATATAGAAATCAATAATTATAGATTATGTTTTGTGTACGATATGATTTAAGCCTTTTTTTGCTCCATAATTGATGATAAGATATCAGATTTTCTTTTTAATTACTAAACAACCACATTAACTTTTTGTTGTTATACGAAATGTATTTATTGGCTATCGTAGTATCGGTGGTCATTGTTAACTTTCTATTTTTATTTTATTTTATTTATTTTTTATTTATTTATATAATACTAAAACCTTTTTTTGATCCATAATTGATGATAAGATATCAGATTTTCTTTTTAATTACTAAATAACCACATTAACTTTTTGTTGTTATACGAAATGTATTTATTGGATATCGTAGTATCAGTGGTCATTGTTAACTTTCTATTTTTATTTTATTTTATTTATTTATTTATTTTTTATTTTTATTTTTTCCATTAATAATGCTACTGTTACCACAAGTTAATAGGCTTATATATCAATCTTATTATACAGTTACTATTTGATTATGCAGACAGGATTTATGGATTACTGCTTACCAAGAATTATTAACTTGCTCTCCTAATATGGTTATCTAGACGTAAAATGATTCTTTGAACTTTAAATTTAGTTCTTGTGTGTCACAACGTGTGACATATACAAAAATATTAATTTTACCGTGTTTTAAAATTGCCTAATTAAAAATGAACGAAATTTCATAATTATTATTTTTAAACGCGTTAAATACAATAATTTAAAATTATTAACTTTTTCCATTTTAGTTCTTTTTATGATTCAATACCTCGCATTAGATAAATACTGTACTGTATTACTGAACGAACATAAAATTCCTTTTACATAAATAGGTTAAAATTTATCGAGCGTCTCAGCTGAAAATACTCTTTTGGAAAGTTATATTTTCTTAAATTGTTCATTCTGTACTCGTCGTAATTAAAAATTATAGAATATTTTTATTATATCAGAAAATTGAGTTTATCATTATCATCATTAGCAGCTAACAAAAAATTATCTTCAAACTATAATTAACTATTTTTTTTAGATTAAGAAAACTGTCATGTTATTTATATATACTGTATACAGTACCTTTCAGAGAAAATGCGAGGCCCAGGACAAACTAATATTTTTGAGGCTCTTCAAAATTTAAAATAAAACTGTGGACAAGAAAATAAAAACAATGATATTTTTAATATTTATTTATTTCACAGAAACTTACATTTTAAAATGAGCAAATTGATAAATATACAGTGATAATCGCTCTAAAATCGTGAAAATTGAGGCCCTTAAAATCATGAGGCCTCTTGACCCCTCTCTGATAGGCACTGACTGTATATATTATAAGAAATATCATTTTTATAATCGTAATAAAAAATATTTAGATATTTTGTCGAAGACTAATCTTATATGAATTTGATAATCTAATCAAATTTTTGAACATAAAAAAAAATATATATTTAAGATTGAAATGAATAAACGGCATATTTATAGGTTTTGAATTATCTTTCAAGACAGTATAATATGTTGCTAGCAAAAGAACAGCTTTTGATAGCAACATATTAGATCAATTATCAGATGTTTTATTAACCTTGTTAATTAAATATTAGTTTCCAATTTGCTAATAATATATTTTGCTGTTTTTTAGACATCTTATTAGTTCAGATGCTTTACAGAAATGAATTTAAAAAAAAAATTACATAATACTTTTAAAATAAAAATTAATATAGTTATTAGCAAATTTTTTTTCATCCAAAAAATAGAAGAAATTTTATTTTCAACAAATCAGAAATTGTACTCTAAAAATAAGTTTTGTTAAATTTCTAGTTTGTTAGTCTCTCTTTAGTTTCTATTAAAGAGCGGATATTCCTCGTTTTCTTGAAGGAAACCATATAACCTAAATGTTGTACAGTATTTAGTTTGAGAAGTTTTAATCAGTAGTAGTATCAGTTTAAAATTAGAATTATTCAGAAGAGAAATTTTATTTACTCAAAAATTCAGTATATTCTTCGGGAAATTACTAGATAATTTTTTGAAGAAAAAATCAAATACGATGATGTAACGAAAAATTACAATACAGTAGTTTGAAAATTACTAATAAGTAGTAATATCGATTTAAAATTTAATATTTTTCAGAAAATAAATTTTATGTTTGAGTAAGATCTATACAGTAGTTTGAAAATTACTAATAAGTTGTAATATCGATTTAAAATTTAATATTTTTCAGAAAATAAATTTTATGTTTGAGTAAGATATACAGTATGTATTTACCATATTAATCATTTCACACTTTTATTTTTTTTAAATCCGAAGTTTTACATTTGATCAATAGAATAAGCTAGACATGCACAAATGAGGTCATCTTTCATTAAATTTATTACTTCCTTTTTGTTGTTTTTTCCATAAATCTAGACTAGATGAGAGAATTGAAAAAAATAAAATAAAATTACAGAAATAACAGATTATTGTACAATATTACTATTCCCAAATACAGAAGTTTAATTAATATTGCAGTTAACCCTCATACAGTTAAATTACAATTAACTGTGTGGGGTTTTAATAAAATCACTTCTCAGTTGTATAGCACGAAAACATTTAAATACTGTATTATAATTGATTATTCTTTACTTATTAAATTTACTTAAATTAGATCAAATTTATTTAAACTATAATTACAAATAATTTATTTCGCACTGTTCACTAAATGCTCAGATGTATAAATTTTAATCATTATATAGTTTGTGTATAAATTACTCATATTTTTTTGTATCTATGAGAAACGATAATTACTTGGAATTTTGTAAATTTCTTCTAAATCAGTTCAAACTAAACTAAACTAAAATGTTTCTTAGAGGATAATATTTATTATACTAAAAATAATATTTTATATTATCTACATTTATGATATATTTTGTTTATATGCGAATAAGTGAAATGATTATCTTACTGATACTTATGAAATAATTATTTGGATTTGCATGTGTGAGGTGGTTTGCTATGTGTATCATATAAAATATAGTAGTAAAGTAATAGGTTTCTATATTATCGCATTTTTGTAGAAATAAAATATTGATGTTTACAATGTGAAGTATGTATATTAAAGTACAGTACAGTAATTTTTTTATAAAGTATAATATCGTATTTATAGATTGCATGAAATACAGTGGTATCTTGGTTAACGACGAGTGGTTGTACTAAAAATGCGCTGACGAGCATCTCCGCCACGTCGGACTATAAACAAGCCTTAACAAATAAAGTTTTTTGTATGTTTCTCAGTGATTATGTATCTGATATCATTACATTCTCAGTTCAAAATATTACATATGTTTATGTATTAATGCGCGTGAATGAAGAGCAGAGAGGGCGCTATTTTCTAATGTTATCTCAGGTGACAAAATATCTAGATTTACTATATTGATTATTATGTACTATCTAATTACCGTCGAAGCCGGTTAAAAGGGAAACGAGAGATTTTAATTTAATTTGTATTTATTAATTTAAACTATTAATAATGACAACAAATTTAGCTTTTTATGATGTTTTTATTATTTTTAAATAAATTACACTGATGGCCAGCCGAGGTAAAGCAGGATGAAAAGTAGGTCATCACAAGGAAGAGTACAGAAAAATGAAAAATTATCTCTCTTATTGCCGAATTTTCCATTATATCCAAATCACTATAACCGACGAAAAATACAAAACATGGGTTTTTCGCCGGGACCGGACGCGTTTGTCCCTTATATCCAAATTTCCCTTATAGCCGACTCCCTAATAATCGGATTCGACTGTATTTTCTTAACAATTGTGAATGGAAATGCACTATTTTATTTATGATTGCATAATCTGTTTTAATCAAATATAAAGAAATACAGCATTCGCCGCATAATTTGAATAAATGAATTATTTCTTGCTTTTATTTAAATTACGCTATGCTGCATATCATACTATGTGTAAAATATATGCTTATATCTCTGTAAAACTATATAACTGAATTACGTCATTCAATTGAGTTTTTGGTAATTGTCTTGTTAATCCTTATTTCTTTGTTATTAGCATGAAGATATTTTCAGAAAGCAGAAATTATTCAAAGAATAATGAATATACAAATTAACATAGTTAATTGTAATTATTGTCTTCGTGTTCAGTCCTTTATCCAAATAACTATAATAGAAAAATGCAATGTAAGCATATACGATACAGTTCTTCCATTATTTAATTAAATTATAATTTTGTAATCATCAGTCAGTAATTATCTCCAAAATATTAACTTTATATATGTTTTTTATAGGGAAACCACAAATATCAGGAAGACAACTGAGTTTGTATGTCCTGTTAATACTTTCCACGGCAATTTTCCTTTATTTATATTATCGATCAAACGTCGTATTTTATGGATCTTCAGTTAATATTTATAAAGTAATTCTCGATAGTCCACCTTCAGGTTTCTTAGTTCATTCGGAAGAGTGCCAAATACCGGACGTTAATCCATACGATTTAACAGTAAAACAGTTCGTGAAAACATATGAAACGTTGAATTGTTCCAAACAGTATCCACCATTGACACATACTGTTGGAAATCAGTTAATTTTGGATATACATTTACTCAATGGATTACAAAAAGCCATCAACAATAACGTTACTTGCTGTTACAAACCATTTTATCGTCCATTTGAAACAAAGAACGATAACGAAATTAGGTATAATTGTTTTATTATTTACAAAACAGATTTTTATAACTGTTCAAAATATTAATTATTATTTCTTTTTCCAGGTATCATAAAGCATGTGTGAAATTCACTGATAAAATCATAATTAAGGAAGAATTTATAATGATAGAATGTTCGTTGAATAAGACAATTATATACAAGAATTTTCATTGTTTTATCCACGATAAGCCGAAGGTAGAGATGAGGAATGCGAAAATTGAAAAAGTAATAAAGAAACAAAATTTGTACAGTGTCATGATCATCGGAGTTGATTCGGTATCGCGTTTGAATATGCATAGACAATTTCCTAAAACAATGGATTATCTGAAGAACAACATGAGTGCTATCGAAATGTTTGGATATAATAAAGTAGGAGACAATACATTTCCGAATCTTGTTCCTCTTTTAAGTGGATTTCATGAGAAAGAACTTAATTTCTGCAGGAAAGGAGACAGTGATGTTATGGATAAGTGTCCATTATTATGGAATAAGTTTCAGGAATTTGGTTATAGGTAAGTTTTTTTATACTATATAGAAATATTACTGAAATATCAGGTCAAAAGTAATGTCTTTTTTTTATACTGTGTTTGTGTAAACACGTCTCTGCTTATATAAACACGAACTTTTAAAACTTTCACAACGTTGGAAGACTGCTATTAATTCAAATGGAAAACATATACTGGATTAATTAATTAAATTAGTTAATTAATCAAGTGATTTGCTTTTTATATCCTTTCAAAACTTAATATTAAAAACAACATTACTTTTGAGATGACGTGATATTTTATCATTACCAATATTTATCTGTACTATATTTAATAAAATTTCGTTATGAAAATTCCTTATCTTTATCAAGTAATATCGGTGAGATGGCCGTATGGTAAAATTATAGCTTACCATCCTGGAGGATCCGAGTTCAAATCCAGGTCCCACATATCATTTTTACGGGAGGGATTCGGGCCCTGCCCGTTGAATTCCATTTTTCAACCATCCAGTTGACTCCATCATGAGTGTTGGCCAGCCTATGATGGGCTCTATAAGTGGCAGCCGCCAGATATACTATATTCCTCGTGTGATATGACGGCTTAACCTACCTAACAATGGAATTATTTGGAATGTAGCTAAATGGTCGGCCGGATTGGCCGCGTGGAAACGCTTCGGCTTTCCACTCTGGAGGATTCGGGTTCGAATCCCGGGTCCCACCCCTTGAAAATATTTATCATGGGGCGTGTTTGAGTCACGGGTCCCCCTTGAAAATATTTATCATGGGGTCCAATCACTGGGATTGGCCGCGTGGAAACGCTTCGGCTTTCCATTCTGGAGGACCCGGGGTACAGTCTCGGGTCCCACCCCTTGAAAATCAAATCATGGGGTCCGGGCGCCGGATAGGCCGCGTGGAAACGCTTCGGCTTTCCACTCTGGAGGACCCGGGTTCGGGATTGGTCGCGTGGAAACGCTTCGGCTTTCCACTCTGGAGGACCAGGGTTCGAATATCGGGTCCCACCCCTTGAAAATATTTATCATGGGGTCCGGGCCCGGTTGGGTCCCGCCCTGTGAAAATATTTATCATGGGGTCCGGTCCTGGCCCGTCGATCCCCGTCCTCCACAATCCGGCTGGGTCCCACCCTGTGAAAATATTTATCATGGGGTCCGGACCTGGCCCGTCGATCCCCGTCCTCCACAATCCGGTTGACCCCTCCGCAGAGGTGGGCAGCCTGTGGAAGGGCTTGTTTCGCCCGCCACTTAGTACTCTTACTGAGTGGAAAGTGGCGTCATCTATCGACAAAGTCACTTAGTATTCTCTCTGAATGAAAAGTGGCGTCATCTGTTAACAAAAAAGTAGCCAAATGCAACAAATCGAATAATTATCCAGGACAGAATATTTTCCTTAAAATGAAAATAACATAAAATAAAGCACAAATGTTTAAAATTATATTAATAATTAAATAATAATTTTTATCTGTTTTCTATAATAATATGATTTTTAATGATTGATTAAAATATGGATATAATCTGCATAAGTAAGAATATAAAATATTATTTACTTTATTAAACAAATATTATATTATTATTGTTTTTCTCTAGAACTTTTTACGCCGAAGACACGCCTCACATTTCAACATTTAATTATTTAAAACCTGGTTTTCACAAGCAACCCACGGACTATTATTTCCGTCCATTTATACTTGCAGCTGAAGATGCCATCGGTAGTAACAAATCAGGAAACTGTCATTTATGTGTCGGTCATATTTCAGAAACTGAAGCAATTCTTTCATGGTTGGAACCGTTTGTTAAACACTTCAATAATCGTCCATATTTTTCCTTTGCGTGGATTAATAGTTTGACTCACGACTACCTAAACCACGGGTCATTAGGTGATATTTTTTATGCAAAACTTTTCGAAAGACTCCATTCTGCTGGTGATTTAAAGAATACCATTGTGATATTTATGAGTGATCACGGAATGCGTTGGGGTTCCATTAGAGACACCTATATCGGAAGACTAGAAGAAAGGTTACCTGCTCTACTGATATCTTTTCCTCCTTCGTTTATAAAAAAATATTCAAATTTGGTCGAAAACGTGAAGATTAATGCTTTTAGGTTAACAACGCCTTTTGACCTGTTTGCAACATTAAAAAACATACTGAGTATAGAAAATGACACACTTCTTATGGAAAACTGGTTTGTGCCATCAAAAATGGCTCCTAAATACTTCAAGAGAGCTATTTCTTTGTTTAATATAATTGCGAAGAATCGTACTTGCGATGAAGCTTCTATCGAAGAACATTGGTGTACCTGTCAACAGTCGGAAAAAATATCCGTCCATGACAAAGAAGTGATTCACATTGCGGATTATTTAATCACAGTTTTGAATAACAAATTGAAAATTCATACAGATTGTGCCAAATTAGTTAAGGACAAAATCACGGGAGCTCGATTAAGAGCGCCAACGAAACATTTAAAAGCCTCAAAAGAATATGACATATTTGATTATACAGTTTCGGTGAGGACTGAACCAGGAAGTGGTGTGTTCGAAGGAACAGTTAGATTTGTTCCCAAAAACCACACCCATGTTCTTCTAGGTGATATATCGCGTTTGAATCTATACGGTAATCAATCATATTGTATTAAAAATGCTAATTTAAGAAAGTATTGTTATTGCAAATAAATATATTTATGATATATGTATATTATTTTAAATGAATAATCATAGTTGTCATCCTTTTAAGTACAAAAGAGTAAATTCCACAATTTCAAAGTTTTATTTAAAATACAGATTACGAACAAATCGGTCTACTAACACCATTTGCGAACAAATTTTGCTTCGCTTTACGAACGATGCTTCGGTCTATATTCAGACATTCTTTTTTAATTTTAAATTATATAATTATGTATTTTAATACAAAAACTATTGAATGATATATTTTTTATATAACTAAAAATAGTGAACTTACTATTTTGGACGACAATAATCTTTATAAAATGACATTAATTCAAAAAATTCCCAAGATTTTTTATACACTGTGGCATTTCCACTTTTTTGAAAAAACTTAATAATTTTCTTCTCTCTTGTTCTGATTTGGCCTATTATTAGATAGATATCAATACCCTAGAATAACAAAATTAATTTAGAGTTTAGTTGAGCTGCGAGACTTGGTCAGTAAAAGTTAATAGTGAGCGATAAATTGTGAAAACGAAAGTGGACTAGGAAGAATTGTGAGTTATTCTGAATTAAAGACATAAATTAATGTTATATGAGATAATTATCGGATTTTGTATTGAATTTAGTTATAGTGAGAATACTGTATTTTGTTTGTGTGTAAACAAATGGGACTATACGAAATATAGCTGTATTCACTCTATTAATCTCTACGAACTCGTAAACCCACAAAACATAACTATATGATACTCTTTTTAATTATAAATGGCATAATTTATAAATTTATTTATGCAAAACAATCAAAAAAATACAACTATATGATACTCAAAAAGAGTATCATATAATTATAAATGGCATAATTTATAAATTTATTTATGCAAAACAATCAAAATAAAAACAATAATTTTGTTTTCATTTAAAAACCGTGTAAAAGCGAAACCGTGTAAATTGGGTACCGTGCAAATCGAGGGCTAGGTGTATATCCCTACGTTCAAAAAGTTCCCGAACATTTTTTTTAAAGAAAGAATACAGATAATACTTACCTAAGCGATGTTACCTTCAAAGTAGTTACCCTGTGCAACTATGCATTTTTGCCAACGTCCATACAAAGATCTAATGCTGATTGCAAGCCTTTCTTTGCTACAGCTTCCAGTGCTTTCGTCGCAGCTTATTGAATTTCTCCGGAATTAAAAAGAAAGAATACAGATAATACTTACCTAAGCGATGTTACCCTATGCCACTATGCATTTTTTCCAACGTCCATACAAAGATCTAAATGCTGATTGCAAACCTTTCTTTGCTACAGCTTCCAGTGCTTTCGTCGCAGCTTATTGAATTTCTCCGGAATTAGAGAAACGTCTTCCTTTAAGGAGATTCTTCATTTGGGGGAAAAGAAAGAAAGAAATCGATCTTGCACCATGTGACTTCTTTCTTTTCCCCCAGATGAAGAATTTGCTTAAAGGAAGACGTTTCTCTAATTCCGTAGAAATTCAACAAGTTGCGACAAAGGCACTGGAAGCTGTAGCAAAGAAAGGCTTGCAATCAGCATTTACATCTTTGTATGGACCTTGGCAAAAATGCATAATGGCACAGGGTAACTACTTTGAAGGTAACATCCCTTAGGTAAGTATTATCTATATTCTTTCTTTTTTTTAAAAAAAAATTTCGGGAACTTTTTGAACGTATGTTCTACAAATGTTGTATTAACTTATAAGATTTAATAAAACCATAATAAATAATTAACAGAAATCAAGGATTCTATTCTCGAATAGAATTGTCATTATATATTTATATTTTATAACAGAAACATAACACTTCGTATGAGCGTATTAAATTATTTCAACATAGAAAAAATATATAAGCTAAATCCTGCCAATAGAAACATAGAAAAGTTGTTTATATAAAAAAAGGAGATGGATGAGTTTGTTTACTTTCAATGTATACTTCGTTGTTACGTTTAATGTAAACTGCCTTGTCATTTCTTTATTAATAATTTTAATAGCGAATAAGTTTGTGCATTATGAAACTAAAAACAGCAGAAATCATCGATCTATTTAAATAAATTTCGATCGACGACTGGAGAGATTTTATGAGCAGATGCTAGTGGTATGTAAGTGAAATTCAGTCGAGGTTTAACTTAATCGGTTTGGAACCGGTATTATTGAATGCTATTGTCATAATTCAACGATTTCTATTATCGGAATTTCAAATTAAAACCGAATTTTGCAAGAAGAATATAGATAATAATTACCTAAGCGTTCTTTTTTTTTTTAAAAAAAATTTCGGGAACTTTTTGAACGTAGGGATATGTATGTTATACAAATGTTGTATTAACTTATAAGATTTAATAAAACCATAATAAATAATTAACAGAAAATCCCTTAGGTAAGTATTATCTATATTCTTTCTTTTTTTTAAAAAAAAATTTCGGGAACTTTTTGAACGTATGTTCTACAAATGTTGTATTAACTTATAAGATTTAATAAAACCATAATAAATAATTAACAGAAATCAAGGATTCTATTCTCGAATAGAATTGTCATTATATATTTATATTTTATAACAGAAACATAACACTTCGTATGAGCGTATTAAATTATTTCAACATAGAAAAAATATATAAGCTAAATCCTGCCAATAGAAACATAGAAAAGTTGTTTATATAAAAAAAGGAGATGGATGAGTTTGTTTACTTTCAATGTATACTTCGTTGTTACGTTTAATGTAAACTGCCTTGTCATTTCTTTATTAATAATTTTAATAGAGAATAAGTTTGTGCATTATGAAACTAAAAACAGCAGAAATCGTTGATCTATTTAAATAAATTTCGATCGACGACTGGAGAGATTTTATGAGCAGATGCTAGTGGTATGTAAGTGAAATTCAGTCGAGGTTTAACTTAATCGGTTTGGAACCAGTGTTATTGAATGCTGTTGTCATAATTCAACGATTTCTATTATCGGAATTTCAAATTAAAACCGAATTTTGCAAGACATTTTCGATGGACTCAATCCACAAGATCAGCAAATGCATCGGAATTGTTGTATTTCGAAAATGTTTTTGTTTTTCAGAAACTGAAAAATAAACGTCAACGGCATTTCGTGAAATCGCATCTATTAGGATAAAGCCAGAAAACATTGGTGGTTGTGTGAAAGTTCTACCTTATTAAGATGATTATAAAACTAATTGTCTGAACGGGTAGAATCTTCTGCAATGTAAGCTAATTTATCCGTAAAGGAGCATCATGAGGAGCATGCTGTTTTTTTCAATTTGACTTGAGAAAGGATACAGAAATTTGGCTCTAAGAAGAGAATAAATTTTCATGGTTACTTAATTTATTTTAATATTTATGAATAATTGTTGATTATTTATAAATTAATAAAATTTTGTCAGTTTGTTATGTTGTTTAATAGCATATAGATTTATTAATGAAAAATTACTGGATTCGATTCATATTCTATTTTGTATTGTTGCTGCTTTTATAATGAATACGGTTGAGAAGTTAGAAAAAAAAATGATAAATCAAATTAATTAAAAATCTAAAATAAAGACCCATTTTTGAAATGTTATTATCTTAAAATGCGTAAAAATATCTTAAAAATACGATTTTAAATACTTTGAATTCATTTAAATATTTTTTAACAAATTCAAAGTAAAAAAATGCAGAAATAATTGTCTAATAATATTTTTACCGTGTTACTTAAAAATAAATATTTTATTTACATATTATATTCACTTTTAATTTAAAACTGATAAATCGTGTTTTCCAGAATAACAGGTTCTGACCATCGATATTTAAGGCTTATGTTTCAAGAGATATTGAATACCTCCATCGACAAGGTTTTTGAGTCTTTTGCATGTTCGGTCATATAAAGAATTACATTTTCGTATTCTGGGGCATCGTAAAGCATTAAATATTCGTTGTGTAAATGTACAAAATTTTTCTGCCACACGTTCTAAAAATTCGCAAAGTTTATCCATAAATGATTCTTTAGGTTCTTCACAACATAGGAGTTTCGAAATTCCCGTAAAAAAGCAGAAAAGTAACCACCAGATGACTTTGAATACTTCAGAGACAAGTACGCAAATCGTATTAGCTATAAATTTAATTATATCACAGAATGCACATTTGTCTTTCTGATTTCTCATTGCCATGGCCATTTTGTTTTTTACAATTTCTCTGTTTTCATATTTCCCCGAAAATTTATAGATCCATTGAGTACAGATTGTTGTTACTATCTTAACTGTCTGCATTGGAATATTCAAAAAATTTACGTTTGGACAGGTACTCGGGATACACTGATGCATCATGTTAGATGAGCGAAATAAATTTCCATCTTCGCTATGTAGGAGATCATCTTTTTGTTGACAAATGTTCCATATTGATAGATTTGTATTATATGCAAATTGTGTGAATATATTTGAATTTCTTATATTCTTCGATGGTGTTTCGGCTGTTTCAAATTCTGAATGAAAATTTCCATATTTAATAATTAATCCACAAAAAAAAAAATAGAATTTTTTTTAATTATTTACTAAAATTAATTACCTCGGAATAAATGCTTATGGTAATTTTCTGGGTTTATTTTGCGGTTATCAATGGAATAAAATGAGAGAAAAATTATCAAAGCCAATGGAAACCATCTTAAAAAGAACATTTTTCTTTTGTCTTTGTCCGATGGTTTGTTTGTTCGACAACAATTCTTCAGAGGATTAATAATTAACAAAATACAAAGTGAATATTTTCATTTACTAATGATGTGTATTCTTTGAGAAATTCAGTATTCTTAAATTCAGGAAACCACAAAATTCCATACATATCAAAATTAAAATTTTTGCTTAGAAACTTAAAAGTTTCAGTTTTGCATAATGCATGGATAACTGTGTACTTTATACATTATAAATACAGTTTAATATTGACATATTTTCCATATATGACATTGAGGACTCTCTATAACAAAAAATAATCTCTAATCGTTTAAAACTATGACAGATTCATGAATATGACCTCTGTCTTAAGGCTTGTTTATAGTCCGACGAAGCTAACGTTTCGTTAGCGTCTGGAATGTCTGTCACGCTGCGTTCCAATTTGCTTGTTTATAGTTAGTATTATGTAAGCAAGAGTAATCTTTAAATGCCTCAATAAAAAATTCAACATTGCTATTTGAACCAAAGATCTACTTAATTTGAACACTCCACCATTTTGTATCAAATGGCAAAGCATCATGGCATAACCATAACGTTGAAATCTGGAACGAGTTGTAGGCTGTCAACTTCGCGTCGGTTACGCTGCGTTATGGATAACGTCGGAGTATAAAGGCTGGGTCTCATAGGCGTAAAACGAGACGTAAATACGTCGGCATATCGACGCTGATGATGTCACTTCCTGTTTATGGCTAGATGCTGTGTCGTTACGCCGGAGATGACTTTTCTTCAACTTTATGCGCTGCGCAAAGATTATGTTGGCCATTCGTCCAATCAGAAGAGAGATTGTTTTATTTTGATTGTTGAAATTTTGTTGCTCTCTGAAAGGATATATATCACGCATCCATCCAGATCTTTTAGATTTTGAATTTTGCGACTGCAAAGCCTTGATATTCAATAAATTTATAAATGAAGCCATTGGTAAATAAAAGTTCTTGAGTTTTGCTATCCAAGTTGAATCAGCTAACTTCAAATGATGTCCCAGTAATTAGCCAATGGCTAAACGACGTCGTTTATTTACATCGCATCGTACGCTTTCTGTCTGAACATCGGTATGCTCGACATATCGTGCGCAACGCATTTACGCCAGCATACTGACGTCGCATTTTACGTCTGTGATACCCAGCCTTAAACCTATGAATTGTTTCTAACTTCGACGTCGACGACGAGCGTCTCCGCCAGATCGGACTATAAACAAGCTTTTATTCTTTTTTTATTTTATCAAGCTTTTTATTCTTTTTAAAATGTCAAATTTATCTTACACTAGACTTAAATTGTAATATTTAAATTTCTGTAATTTTGAGCTTCGGGAGTATGCATATTTTTCATTTATGATAATAATATATTGATCATCTTCTCTTTAAAGATATCGAACTTTCGTAAGATTAAAATGAAAATTTGTAATTTAAAATCGCTCTTTCGATGAACATAAGAAAAGATAAACACCAATAATCTATGAGGCTTTATTCCTATGTTTTACAGTATATACAAAATATATTTTTAGTAGGAAAGTATTTAGCTAAGATGAAAACTCTTTTAATTTTTCACTTCTTATTGTGCTGTTATACAATGAATATATAAATTGGTGCGAAAGAATTTTATTGATTCTTGCCCATTCTACACTCTTCTGAATGTACAATCTTCTAATGATTACCCATTCTACAATCTTCTAAAAATGTTCCTACAATACTAAGTATTATACGCAATTCTACAACTGTATTAAATGTGATACAGATGTTCAATATCCCCACGATTGTATGCTATGTGAATAGTCTGCCGTCTCTGTAAGAGTAATCCATGAAATTTTTCAGAAGTACAAAATCAGTCATTATTGAGAAAGAATCTTCTTTCGAATACATGTTTACATAAATGTTTTATAGAGAAGAACGTATTCTAAATATGTTTGATATCAATTTGTATATATCCTCCATAAAGAAACATTAAATACTTGTATTTACAAATTCTGTTCATTCATAATAAATGTTAAGCGAAACAAAATGTCTTTCGTTGTTTTTTAAAATATACAATTTTTTTTAAATTAAATTATTAAAACAGTCATGCTTACTTTTTAATATAAATATTTCAGAATCTGATAAACACAAGGAAAATTTTAAATTATCAAAATTACTGCTATAAGTAGAAATTATTACACTGTAAACAGTAAAATGTAATATTCGAAAATCAGATCGAAGTATTACATCAGATTAAAAAAATTATATAAATTATGATAAACTATATCAATCTGCAAAAGAAAATCATTTATATAAATTTAATAAGATGAAGAAAATTATGCAAATTCATTCGAATTTATAACGATCGAAAATGCTATAAATAAACTGATATGTTCAACAAAATATACTGGCCATTTCTTGATGGATTCCTAAAAATGTTTTGTTCTACTTTACATAACTATTCGTACATAACACTAAAAATTATCAAAAATTTACTATATTCATATAATTTTTGAATATTTTTTAGTTTATATTAAATTATTAAAATGTTTTCAATCTTCTAAAAATTTTGTTAGAACTCAAATATAATTAAGTTGCACAATAAATCTTATTATATTAATTCTTTTGATATAGTGCGTTGTGATATTAATGGATAGTCTATTAATTACAAAAGTTTATACAGCATTTTCCGAGAATTTCATAAAGTATGTTACATTGTCTCATTTTTATTTTTCAAAAAGCAGTAGTAATCCATTTGCAAACGACATAAATTCAGTTGTTCAATGAGTACTAAGCGATGCAATTCTTTGTTACTTAAATTTTCAATTTCTTCCATATCGTTAAAATCTTCATCATTATCTTTCTTTTCTCTTGAGCATTCTCCCTTTGTAGCATTCTCTTGTATATTTGTACATGATAAATTTTTCGATAGTGACTGCATTTTACCAGAATCCATAGTAGAATTTTCTATAAAAATATTTTTTATAAGATTTAGTGCTATTAGATGTTATCATTAAAGTAATTAAATCATGTATTACCTTCATTAGATATTTTCGTCGTATCATTATGGTTTTCCATTTGCAATACATCGTGTTTATTGGTGTTTGGATCAATCTTTGCATTATTTTTCCTATTATAAATTTTCTTCCACAACCAATTTTCATTGGTTTCTTTTCTGTAATTCTCGTATTTCTCCAGGGAATTTACAAAATTTTCATTTTCTTCTTTGCCCTTTATTTATTAAAAATAATAATTAAGTAAATATCAAATTTAAATAATTTTAATCAGAAAATTAAGTGAGTTTACGTCCCTTAAATGGGAAATTATTTTTAAAAAACTGTATCATAATATGCAATAAGGAAATATTGAGTGAAATTTATTTTTATTTGTTACAACATTAAGCACAACGGCTTAATAATGTTACTATTCTATCACAAACAAATATCTTAATTAATGCAGAAAGCATGAAATTCGATACACATAAATATTTATAGTTCACGCAAAAATGGGAATTCTCTTACGGATCCATCTTAATTTATACTAACTGGTCCAATAATTTGAAAAGTTAGTTTTATTTATTTTAGTATTAATGTGACAGCACCAGTCATTAAAACAAATTGTAACATATTACTGAATTGTACAGGATGACACAAAAAAACGGGAACTTTTTAACAATCCAATAAAACCAAGAGTGATGGAAGAAAAACATTTTATTCATAGTAATTGAAACCTCCCATTTACGAAACATTAACGGAATTTATCATTTTTTAAAAATTACGTCCTTTAGATGGCGTCCTCCTGTACGAATGCATTCTTGAAATCTGCTGTTGAGATTCCTCACTGACCGCTGCAACATATCAGCTGGGATACTGTGAATTTCATCCTCAATTCTCTGTTTTAACTCATCTAGAGTTCTTGGTCGAGTCGTCTACACTTTACTCTTGAGCAGTGCCGGATTAATTACATACGAGGCCCTTATTAGAACAAAATGTGCTATATATATATATTTGTTTTTTATTTAGAACAACATTTATATAATTCGACTGCATCTATACTCGTTTAAACAAGCTTAAACAAGCCCGAACTAGTAATCCTAGCGGCCAAAAAATGTCATCAGTGAGATTTGTGGAAATTCAAATTAATAAAATAAAAATATTGTAATGAACATTCGAAAAATTATTAATTATTTCTTAATTCATTAATTAAGAAATATTGTTGACTCCATTGTGGTATATATACACATTTTATTATAATAAAATGTTCAAGAGATAACAAATTATTCTTCATATAAAAATACAATATTATTCGTAAATTAATCAAGAACGGGGCATTTTATAGGCGTTAATATTCTCATTTTTTAAACATTTCAAATGAAAAAAATTTCAAGGCCTATTCAAATTTCCAACTTAATGTTACAAAAATAATACTTGTTTTTATAATGTATGACCATTTTAAATATTAAAATTCATTTAGATTATTTATAATGATAAAAATTTCAAGCCACTTTATTAATTCATTTTATATTATCGTTTAATTAAAAAAAATTTATTTTCCGGGGGCCCTAAATTATCGGGGGCCCTAGGCTAGTGCCTAGTTATGCCTATTGGATAATCTGGCACTGAGATAGCCCCACAAGAAAAATCACAAACGGACAAATCTGGCGATCTAGGGGGCCAGGGAACATTATCGAATCTTGAGATCACAGGTTACCGAACAATTCTCGCACAGCTTCCATTGATTGCCGTGCAGTGTGTGATGTCGCTCCATTCTGTTGAAACCAGGTTTCTTGAACGTGTGGAGAACAGTTCAGATGTAACGAAAGATTCTAACATCTCCACGTAACGATCCGCATTAACAGTTACTGTGATCCCCTGTTCATTTTCAAAAAAATAAGGTTCCACCGTTCCACTGATCCATGGTTACTAAAATGACAGAGTGTTTATTTGCTCAAGGTCACTGTCCCGCAGTGCTGCCACCTGCTCGAGGCTGCCACTACACATTTCAAAAATTCCCGTTTTTTTATGTCATTTTTTATTACTCTATATCGGGGGTTCCCAAAGTTTTGCCTATTGTACGTGGGCCAAATTGTAAATTCCAAAGTATTTGGCGGGCCAAAAAAAATGTGTTATGGAAAACACGTTCAAATTGATAAAAAGTTAGACACAAGAGAAAGATTTATATTGAATTTATAACATAATCGTATTTTATTTATGACAATAATTACTTTTTATTACAAACTGTTTAAAATAACACATTTCAAAAAGTGTCACCTTGTGTTACTCTATATCGGGGGTTCCCAAAGTTTTGCCTATTGTACGTGGGCCAAATTGTAAATTTATGTCATTTTTTATTACTCTATATCGGGGGTTCCCAAAGTTTTGCCTATTGTACGTGGGCCAAATTGTAAATTCCAAAGTATTTGGCGGGCCAAAAAAAATGTGTTATGGAAAACACGTTCAAATTGATAAAAAGTTAGACACAAGAGAAAGATTTATATTGAATTTATAACATAATCGTATTTTATTTATGACAATAATTACTTTTTATTACAAACTGTTTAAAATAACACATTTCAAAAATAATTTAAAAAAATAAGTAAATAATTTCAAATAAAAAATAATAATAAATTCATCAATTTGAAGTGTGTGACTTGTGCACCTTGTTTTTTTTTTTAAGTTGGTTGAGTATTAACACCGCTTTCAAAAATTTCATCAATTAATTTTGATCTCAATTTGGACTTCTGATTGAGAAAGTTTTTCCACTTATATATGCGAAAAAACTTTCTCAATAAATATTTGAAATCATTTATATATGTATATTTTAAACTGAACAATTTTTAATTATAATATAATAAAATTTATTTATTTTTTCGTAAAAATGTAAATTATCACTATGCATTCAAGATTGTGGATGATCTGACGTCGCGGGCCACATTTTTAGGGTTTGCGGGCCGCACTTTGGGAATCTCTGCTCTATATCAAGATTGGGCACCTTAAACTAAACAAAGGGCCAGTAACAAAAACCAAACTCTCTACGAGAGCCATAATTAAAATCATTTATTAAAAAACATTTGTGGAGTGTCTACAGTTAAAAATTTGTCAGATGACTCTCAAATAAATTTATTAAACTTATTCTTTACTAAATTTGACAAAACTATTTTAAATGAACTATTAATATATGTAACAATTCACACAACAGAAACAGAATTCAAAATTAGTGTTTTTGTACTAACCGCATGTTTTCTGTACTTGTTTTCATTCGTTTCATATGATGATTCCATTGTATTCGAATTGTAGGAATTCTGCTGGTTTGGAGAGCATCTACTTATAACTTCAGCCTGTATAAAATAAATTATATTAAATCTCAAAGACTTTCGGATAACTTAATATAACTTACAGTAGGGTAACGAATGATGATATCCTTGAATTCACTGCTGAAAGTACTATAGTAAATGCCAAACACCAATGCCACTGTCCATTCAGAAAATGTGCTCACAAGATGATATTTGTAACCCTGAAATACAAAATTACAATATATTGTGCTTATTTAACTAAAATTTAATTCAAATTAAAACTTACTCCATCGTCTGGATTCCACTGAGGAATATATTTTAGTGATCTTGTAAATAAAAATATCGATACAATTCCAAACAATGTAGCTTGAAGTTAAGGAAGAAATACAAAAATTTAAAATTGGCATATTCTAAAAGAAATGGATATTTTAATCATAATGCAATAAATTTTAAGTAAAGGATACTAATTGATGATGATATAACTCCCGTTATCGTTAGCAAAAGTCTGAAGTGAGCCATTAGCAGTGAATTCAATATTGGATAAACTTTATATGAGATATAGGTATGAATACAAAAATAGATCATACCGATAGCTCCACACAAAAAGGCTCCGATCAAATGAGGTATAATAGCTTTATTTGCCTGCAATAATATATACAGAGTGGAAGAAAGACTATCACTCCAAATAACTTTAAATATTATAGATTTCAAAAATCTGTTAATACCGACAAATAGGAAGTCATGAGTGGGCTACCTGTTGGTGATCTTCAAATGAGTTGATTATGCAAATGAAGACACTTGCAAATCCTCTCTCATAAATGACCAGATGACCGGAATGAACTATCTGGAGATGCGAGGAAAATGGATAAAAATAGGTAAAGAAGAAAAACCTTTAGGAGAAAGTTAGAAATGTTCCCTTAAGAGAAAATAGTAAAAGGGAAGCCATCTCCACCGAAGTGATGCTTTTGTTTCATTTTTGGATGAACTATTCATTCGAGTCTGATGAAGTTTTTTAAAGTATTCAGAATTGAATGCTAAATATGTTTGTAATTAGAAATTTTTCCTTATATATTGCGGTTTATGAGATAGGATTTGCAAATGTCTTCATTTACATAATCAACTCAGGCCTTTCACTTTTGATATCAGAGATTCTATTGGGGATTCGGATTCTATAAGTCAGAGAGACGTGTCTCTGACATCGGAGATAGAAAAACCCCTTATATTGGCCCAATCAAACCCCAAGAGGCGTAAAATAATAAGGGCTATAAAAGTTAGAGTCCTGTTGGAAGCTCGCCAATCGTTAGAGTCCGATTGATCTCTGTCTGCATCCTCCGAGCAGTTAAGTCTCCGACATCTTCCCGATACACTACCAGCATCCGCATCGCTCCAACGTTAACATCCAACTTACAGTGCCCTCGTCAGCAGTCTTTGCATTCGAGCGCCGGTCTTTTGCCAAGAAATTAACTGAGGAGATAAGTGTTAGTCGATAATTTTCTGTTCTAGTTTAGTGTTATTATACTCAGTATTTTTGGTCCCTAGCATCTATTGGCTCGAACTGCTTTAGTGAGCCCTTTAGTACTGTTATTATATCATTGTTATTTATATTAAATTTGAATTAATAAATAGTTTTGTTGTCGTTTATAAGTTCAACTGTATCTTTATTCTAAATAAAACATCCACTAGACCAGCGGTTCTCAACCTTTTTTTTCCCCGGGCCACATACATTTGCTTACTACATTAAGCGGGCCGCAACATACTGTATCGATAGTCGGAAACCGGTTGGTGTCACGTGAAAATAAATTTTATGAGTATATCAGGAAGGATCTAGCAAATTAGGAAAATTCTAATTTTTCCAAATTTTAAAAAGTTTTTTAATATCAGAATTTTTATATTTTTTAAAACATGTGGGAGAAGAATTCCGCGCTTTCACTAAATTCATGACTGTGCGTTCCGTGCCATACGTAAAGCCATT
The DNA here is from genome assembly GCA_000484575.1 of Olivierus martensii. Lineage (NCBI taxonomy): Eukaryota > Metazoa > Arthropoda > Arachnida > Scorpiones > Buthidae > Olivierus > Olivierus martensii. Next base: position 28,143 of record AYEL01033356.1, read on the forward strand.
CTCAACTTGCGGTCCGCGGGCTACAGGTTGCGGATGCGCAGCCGGATTGTAGAGGACGGGATCGACGGGCCGGATAGTCCTGACACTATCCCAGGTGAAAAAATTCTTTCTGGGTCGGTAGAACCGGGCTGCACCTTATCCTCACCAGTGGACGCTCTGTGTAGGGCGCGGTTTCCACTGTACGATTTCGTCCAGCACGACACCGTCCAGTAGCTTCCGATTTCGCAGATCTATTAAAATATTTAATTTTTAATTACTATAAAGGAATAAAAAAAAAATATTTATTTTTATCATGATTTTTATATCGGCTATTAAAATTTAGTGTTTCCAGTAAAAATTTACATAAACACTTTCCATGCAATAAAACATATATTTTATTAAACTTTTATAAAGAAATTAAATTAAGTGTGAAAAGCATCACAAGTCAGATACATATATAATTAAATATTCTATTTAAATAAAGCAAAATTTTATGAAAGAACCCGCATCCAAATTTTTCACGATTCCATTAAAAAAATATTTTATCGTTTAGATTTCTTTCAGTTCTTCTAGAAATAATGCATTTATAGAATTAATTATATATTTAATGTGTATTTGTCACGCAAACAATGTAATTTTATTTTATATATTCGATTTAAATAAATAAAATTTCGGTTGAAACTTTAAATAATGCAAAAAGTAAATAACAGATGGCAGCAGATGTTAATAAATAATTACCCCCTATATTAGGCCTATATTATTTATTTATTTGCAAAAATATTTAAAAATATTATTTTTAGCATTTAATTTATTTTTGGTGTATGCAAATATGATTATTTCGCAAATATTATTATAATTATTATTCTTTAAATAAATGCGGCCCTCGGGCCGCGTGTTGCTCATCCCTGTCCTAAATCATCAACTAGATTTTCATGAAATTTTAGTAAGATGATCTCGATAACATATCAATTAGCCATTTTTCTTCAACCATTTAAAAATATCAGGCTTTCAAACTTAAAAGTTTTCTCTTTAATAACTTTTAAATAAAATTTCATTGGGAAAATTACGGGAAATTCCAAAATTCAAACTTTCAAATTTCATTGCATTTTATAAAATTTAGTAGGAAAGTTAGATTATTAATATCCAATTTGAAGTAATATTAATTATCCTTTAGATTCTGAATTTCTTTTAAAAATGGCGAACGTTTAATCTTCTGAGATTTTTTCTATAATAACTATGGAACTACTTGATAGATTTTTATGACATCTAGAACAAAAGTTAATGTTATTGAAGATGATTTTGATGACATATATCGGTTCATCTCAAAAGTAATGCCATTTTTTATTCTATACTTGTTCAAACGTTTCTCAGCTTGTATAAACTTGAATTTTTAGAGCTTTATAAATAAAATTAAGCTTTCGCAACGTTAGAAGAGTGTTCAAATAGAGGATTTAAGTAGATCTTTTATATCCTTTCAAAATTTAATGCTAAAAACGATATTATTTTCGGGATGACATGATATTTTAATTTCTTTATCTTTAAATATTCAAAAATAAAGAATACAATGAAAGTAAGCTGTCACTATTTTCCAGAATTGCTTGTTAATAGAAAAAAATTCTAAAATTAAAGTAACCATTCCTCTATATATGAGCGTAACTGTTCTTTTTATCAGCTATAGGTTACAAACTGATCATTACTTGAATAGTTTGGCATCACAGAAGATAACTGATGCTTTAAACAATTTAGAATATATTAAGTTCAACAAGAAGTATAATATTAGTTAATTATTTCTCACCCAATATCATAGTTTCTACGTAATTATCTACAACTATTCATAGCATTGTAACGCATAACATAATAACAATCTACAGGTCAAAGTCCATAATAGGAATCTTGTTTAGGAATACAGAATCAATGCAAATTTGAATCATATTCTCGAATAAATCCTTTTATTCCTAAACCACTATAAATGATAAATAAAAAATTTATTATTTAATAGGAAAGATTTCGTAAAATTTTCGGAAAAAATAATTTTATATATGAGTGATGCTCACATTTAAAATTTGAATTTCTCGAGATAAATACCAGTTTAAATAAATGTCCAAAAATAGAACATAACATCAGATTTATTGATGATTAACATATTTAACATTTCTGGAATCTGTTTAATTCTTGAATGCAGTAGAGATACGAGATTTAAGCATTGATATGAACCAGAAGCAAACTTTGGTCATAATTACAGGAACAGATTATCAAAGTATTAATAAAAGCATGAAATTAGTAATGTCGTCTATTATTTTGCATATAAATTTCTTATATTAGCTGGTAAAATAAAATACGAATTAAGCAAACGGGATCAACGATGAGACAAGTGGATCTGATGTGGAAAATCTATAATTATGTTTAAGAAAAAAATTCGATTTATTGTGATTTCATTTAATTATCTGTGAATATTATAGTTTCTTAGATGATTAGCATATAAAAATTTTAGAAAGCATATAATAAATCTAGCTATCTTAATGTTAACAGTCAAGAAAAATATTTACATTTTCGGTATTTTTGATAGCAATAAAAATTATGTATAAAATTTTAGAATTTTACGTATTAATTATTAAAAAATAAATTTCTGTTTTAATAAAGGGACATTAAAATTCTCTTCTATCTAAAAGGAAAAAAAGATAATAATTCTATTCAGCCAAACATTGCCGCTACGTATAAAGATTACGATATTGTTCAGCTTTAAATTTGAAAAATTTATTCAAAACTAATGAAAGTTATCCATTTTAATAAAAGCATCAAATTTAGATCATTTTTATTCATAAAATAAAAATAATAAAAATAAAATAAAAAATAATCAGAGATAGTCGCTAATGACCGGGATTAAAACAAAGTGTTATTGATGCACGAAAAGTTTTGAATTCGTTAATCATTTTGTATGATTCATTACGTACACTAAAAGGAAATCGGGTATTTGATCCGTTTGAGTGCTAGTTTTGCATGTACCATTCCCATTATCGTTTTTTTTTTTTTTCTTTTTCTCCTTCCTCTTCACGATTTCAATCAACATTATCCAACATCATCTCAGAGTCACAGTCGTTGCATTTTAAAGGCAGGAACGTCGAATTACGAAACTCGATTGGATTTCATCTTTTGCCATTTATGAAAATGTAATTCTTATTAATAAAATCATAATATTACCTTTAAATACGATTGAAATACGATATAACCGTATTAGAAACTTCTATAATTATCAATCAACTCCCTCCATTCGGCTATTGGATTTTATTCTTACTCTCTCTAATTTATCACTTTAATAAGAAAATTTTTCCCATTTTCTTGTCATTTATCAAAAATCATTATTATTTTATGGATATTTTTTTCTATTATTAAATAAGATAGATGCGTTATTTTTCTAACAGTCAGTATCACATTTCAGTAGTCGTTACCTCCACGATGATATAATTACAGAAATATCTTTAAATTTATAATTTAAATCATGTAAATACTGTAATCGTAAATATGATTTAATAATCCAAACGTGAATTTTAGACCTAAACAATTGATTTATACTCGATTTATTTACAGATCACGACGACAACAACCCGAATTTAATGCAGTTCAAACAACGTTATCTTATCACAACATTCTCTAATGCCATAAAAAGTGTAGATAGCATAACAAAAATAAAATATTAATCACGTTTATAAATATTTTTTAACTGTTTTGTAAACAGATAAACTATCTCCTACGGTCACATATAATTTTTTATGGACAAACATTGTAATAAAAAAAAAAAGAAGAAAATTATAATATAAGAAAAACAGCTATAAAAGGTGATCTATGTCAAGACGAATTGATATTTATCAACTATTCTCGAGGGAATAGTCGGAATATTATATTACATTAAATCCTATGAAAAAGAAGAAGAATAGTTGAATGAATTCTTACCAACTTTATATTTTTTATTTAATTAATTTTGTTATCAAATCTTTACTAAATCATCTAATAAAATTTATTGAAAATTAATAATGCATAAAATATCGAGTTTTATGATTACGAATGAATTTATAATTTATGCAATAATTTTTTAATTAAATTATTAAATAATAATATAAGTTTAAATCATTAATTTAAACTTATATTATTATTTAATAATTTAATTAAAAAGAATATTATTGTATAAATTTTTTATACGCGCAGAATATTAGTTTGCGCGTATAAAAAATTATTTTTAATTAATTAAGAAGTCCCGACTCTAAATCTTTTTTACTGTTTAAAAGATATCAAAAAGATAAAATTTATATAGAAATATCGATTAAATCGAGTAAAATCCGGATGTATATTAATTATATCCATACTTATTTTGAAAAGTATATTATTCCTTTCCTTTAAATGCGATTTTTCTTTTCTTTCTTTCATTTCTTTTTTACCGAATTACTTACTTTTCAATCATAAAGAAGAAAAATCTGACAGTGAAAACAATCATAGGAATGGATATCAAAAGTAATGAGGATTATTTATTTTATTCTTTGGAATAAAAAGTAAGAAATTAAAATAAAAATTCCTTTCGGAGTATTGATAGAAATTAATTACTTAGAGTACCTGTATTTTTGAAGAATCCGGAAGGCAATGAAAAGAAAACTTTTTACTTCTTCTAACGAAAGAAATATCGCTTAAGAATTTTTCATTTTATTTCAATTTCTTATTTGTTTATTTATTCAAACGATTAATAAGTTTTCCCCCTTTTCTTAAAGAATGTTATTGAGAAAAACCAAATTCATTTGTACCAAAAGCTAGTTTTATGTGATTACAATGGAAATTAATTTCTAAATTGATCTAATTTAATGTTAAAAATATTTTTTTTTAATTTGTAATATTAATTATTGCTTTGTTAATTGAAAAATTTTTATTTTTTATTTTTTGAAATTTTATCTTCTGTTATTTTGAATAACTTAAAATAACATTAATTTTAATCAATTTAATAGTACGTTTTTTTTTTAATTAAAATATCTATAATTAGTTCTTCATTTATATATAAAAAAAACGCATTAAAAAGTTAAATTTAAAAACAGTTTGATGTTTTTTTTTTGTTGTGGAACTGATCTGTTTGATTAATTTTAAAACTAAACTGTAATCAATTTAATAATGTTTTCGATCATCTAATGTAATTAATTTTATTAGAAGTGCCATGCTTTACTCATGTTGCACGTATTGTAATTTGTAATCTGTTCTATAATTAAATTAAATTTGAGAAAGATTTTATATTATAAAACGGAAATAATTAAGTGTAACTTGATCATTAAGAAGTCTGTATTGGTAAGATATTTTTATATAAATAATCTGAAATAACTACATCAGGAAAGAACAAATCGCATATTTCTCAATGAATTCTGGAAAGAACAAATCGCACATTTTATGACGTTGTCCTTTATTTTAAAATGATTAAAGATATGGCATTAAAATGTGTGACATCAAAATCATCATCAATGATCTAACTTCTATGCTAAATGCCATAAAAATCTATCAAGCGGTTCCAGAGTTATTACAGGGAAACTTTATTAATTTGAACGTCCGCCATTTTTAAACCAATTAAACTGAAGAATTATTAATTAAAATGAATTTTAATTTTTCTGTTTAACCTGATGAATTTCATGAAAATTGATCTAAAAGTTGTTAGGAGAAACTTTTGAAATTTGAATGTCCGCCATTTTGAAATTGTTGAATATAAAGGATCATTGATGTTCATCGAGATCGCTTTCAATGTAAGAGTGATAAAAACTCAATAGATAGTTCAATTTGGAGATTATCTCAGAAGTTTGGATGTTTACCATTTTTAAATGGTTGAAACTCTACCATTAAAGGATGCAGCGACAGTAAGTGTGATAAAAACTCAATAGATAGTTCAGTTTGGAGATTATCTTAGAAGTTTGGATGTTTACCATTTTTAAATGGTTGAAACTCTACCATTAAAGGATGCAGCGACAATCAGTTGATGACAAAACATACTAAACGTCAATTAATTCAATAAGTTATTCCAGTAATAACTGCTTATGTTGATCTTAACTACTTCAGTCAAATACTATTAAATATTAAGCAGAAAATTCTGGTTTTTTAAATACTGTTTTATTATAATATTATTAAACATTTTACAAAGTTTTGGAGTTGTGTATTAATTAGTTTTTTAAAAGTATCGAAAAATAGACTAAAAACCAAAAATACATTCTTAATTCATGATAACAAGTTACAAACTTTGCGAATGTACATTGTTTATTCAGGAGCCAACCGACTAAAAGCATTTATGAGGACTTACTAACGAAGTATTGAATTGGTAGTATGCTATTCACATAATAACTACTAATTAGTACCCGATCAGAATTGCTAAGATTGATGTAATTTCCTCACTAAGAATAGAAACATTTGTTAGCTGATTTGCTATTACTGGTGAAAAAAATAGCTTCAATAATTATATTGTTGATATTTTAAACTTATCTTTCAGTTTTCTATCAGTTGATACATTCAATATTGCTTAATATGAATATTTTTATCTGATAATAAATTTAATATAATATGATACACTTATTAAATAATAAATGGCTAGACTTATTTTTTATAATGTTTCAATGAGATCAATAAGATAAAATTAATAATTTATGGATCGAAGATGACATGGCTATTCCTTCTAGAAAATAAATTGTTTGTATGTATATGTCAAAACATTATCCGTATGACTACTATGACAAAAGAGAGAATTTGTGAGAAGAACAGATATAATTTCTATTGTTGCAGATTTTTTTAAATCTAAAAAATATTATGAAGTTAAAAATAATTAAAACAAAGATTTTAGAAATTAGATACAGAAAGTTATTTATTAATAATTTATAAAGTTATTAACATTCAACCGTACTGATGAAGATAAATGTAAATTCTTAAGATGCCTTCAAGTAATGCAGTAAACACTTTTATAGAGACATTCAGAAGAATTTAATAAATTGGCATTTATGATATTTATTATATTAATAAGCCTGCAGGTTTTTAAATTAATTTTTACCTTGAGTTATTTCTATTTGGTTCGGTTTGGTTAAGCCGTCATATCCTCATGGATATTCTGTATCTGGCAACTGCCACTTAGTGAGCTTATCGCAGGCTGGCCAACACCCATGATGGGGACAATCGGATGGTTGAAGGATGAGGTTCAACAGGCCAGGCCCAGACCCCCTCCTGAAAAACTGGAGGTGTGGGACTGGGATTTGAACCCGGATCCTCCAGGGTGATAAGCCACAGCTGTACCACACGGCCATCCGGCCTTGAGATATTTTGAATTGAGTGGATTCGTTTCTTGAAAGTAGTTCGAAAATCTTGTTTTTGAAACCACTTTGCTGCTCATTTGTACAAATACAATTTGTATAAATGTCAAACATCCAAGTTCAAAATTATAACCAAGAACTATAATCAAGTAGATGTTTCGATAACACCAATATAGTATTCACTTCAATTGAATTAGTTGATCAGTTCTATCTTAAGATAGCTAAATCGTAGTAGATAATAGAGTTGTTTTTGGCTAAATATCTTGAACGATCTACTTTCTTCAATTTTTATTCTGTTTTCCACCTGGGAAAGTTCTAAGAAACAGGGCCATTCCAAAGCTCGTCCTGCGTGTTCTACATTTATGTGGTGTGGATGATGGAGCTGCTAAATGAAGGATGAGGGATCGACATCTGTCGTCCGAAAAAAATCGGAAGTTTTGCCGGAATCGATTCCTGATCCGTTAGATAAAAATCTGATACCTTATCACATGGGCAGCAGGCTGACTACTTTAATACGTTAAGTTTATATACTTCATCATCGTGACATACATATTAGAATATACCGTCAAGCAGCTGTACTCCATCAAAGATATTTTTAGTACCGCTTTGGGAATGGCGATGTTGATGTCGAGAAAATCCCTATCCAAAGGTCAAAATTTTAGTAAGTTTTGAGTCGGAAAATTCGCAGTGGTTACGAAAATAACATCACCGACTCGCACTTATCCAACCAGGAAAAAATCTTCAATAAGTGATGAAAAACTTTTTCCATCTTTGTTTTGTTCGAAAATTCGAAAAAGTATTGAACTTATGCTAGACTTGTGGTCTCTAAAGTGTTGTGTGTGTACCCCCTAGGGATGCATAAGAAATTTTCAGAAGTACGAGTTTTTCTGCTTGTCATAATATATGCCTGTTATATAAAGTGCGGACTATTTTTCTTTACTACAATATATTGCATTTAAAAAAATTTGGGGACTGCCATGTTAGACAACTGTTAACAGATTCTACTGGTAGAATTAGCTATAAATTTTTTCATCTTTAAGATTTCTCATTGATATTCTGTTGTAAGTGCAGAGAAAGATAATTTTCCATAGTTTACAGAAATGCCGAATTTTTATATCTCACTTTCTCAATATCTTGGATTGATGGCTTCCTAATAATACTGAACATGTTTCATTATCTATTAAAGCAACACTAAACGTTTGAATTAAATTTGATATATTACATATTTTATGTTTATATAAAGTATTATAAACAGGATAGTTTCGATAACCGTGCCGAAACTGTGGTAACTACTATCAATAAATGCTCTCATTTTGACTCCTACTTAATAATAATAATAACAACAACAGAATAATAACTTAAATACCAATTTAATGAAATTGTCAATTTACAAACGCAATTACCATTAGATTAGAACGACTTTTATAAGTTTTAAAAGCGCGATTATATCGACAAAAATAAAAATTTTATATTGCATAAAATCGCATGTGCATCCATTAACCGATCTAACGTTATCGATATACTTTATCATCAAGGGAGAAGTTATTATTTATTATTGATAATACTTAAAGCTAGCATAAAATTAGATTTTCACATCTCATTAATTTACATTAATTATATTTTGAACGAATATCTCGGTATAAATTACGTCCTCAAGTTATTTTTAGATGATCAAGATAAATGCTATACTGTACTATATACCGAGATTGGTTTAACGATAAAAAATACATATTTATATATATAATTTATTATTAAAAATTTTTAAATTTAATTAAACGAATAAATGATGTAAAATCGATTAAGATTACTGTTTAAAATTTGTTTAAACAGACTTTTTTAATAGGAGACAGTTGGAGAGATATTAATTTATTATGGATCTATTAAAGCAAATATTTAATATTGTTCTTAAAAGAATAATTAATTATATAAAATTAAACACCAGCATTAAAATTGATCGGATGAATGTGTTTAACAGTCTGAACTAATTATTTAAAAATTATTTTTCTTTATATAAGTTATAACATGAAAATAATAAGATCACTGATTAATTTTTAAACGTTTTTTTACTGTCGACAAGGTGCGGTTTTTGATCTACAAGAACTTTACAAAAAATAAAAAGAAAATTTTCGATCGATAATCGATAAATATCTGAAAGTTTATGTACCTAATGAATACAGTTTTTAGAGGAAAAAAATTTGGTGGTTGTATCAATAAAAAGCAATTTACATACGAAAGACGTACATGAAAAATAATGAGATATGCACGATCGGATGATAAACTTTATTGGAGAAAAAAAGAAGTAAAAATAAAATTAAAATACTATTTAAAGTAGTAAGAAAATATTAAAATTAATGGAAACAAATCAATTTTTAGATCGACTGGATTTTGGTTATTCGTATTTATGTAATTCAACAGTTATCTAATGATGGTTATAACAGAATATATAAAGAAGGAGAACAACTGTAATTATGCTTGTCATGGCATAATTCTAATTTTAGAATGATTATAATGTAATTATGTAAATATCTGGTTGTAATGACTTTTCAACTATTGTCACTGTAATAAGTAATTTTCTATTTTAATTATAAGTAGTGAAACAAGCTAATTTATCTTTTGTAACATATTCTCATAATATTTTTTTAAATGAGTTTTTAAAGAAATTTTGTAAATATTTGCTTAATTTTTAACATTAAATATTCATTTTTCTTATGTAATTTGTTAATTAGAATCAAAAACAGAATTTTTTTTTGGTTATAATTCCGTATAAATGCAGGGAATTGAATTAAATTTTTATCGATACAATATATATATATTTTAAGTATGTTATATAAAATTTCTTATCGATCTATATATATATGCTATACTTTTATTATTTATGGATATATATATATATAAAAAAGTGTTCTTTAAAATCCATCTTAATTGAAATTTTTATTTTATTTTATTTTTTAACTGTAAGAGGATTTGTTGCAAAATTCAATCAATCGACTTTTGTCAGACTTGATCTCATTGCTTGCTAGCAATTTAGATAAGATGATACAATATCGGTATTGAATATGTTTATCTTGCACTTAAAATTTAATTTGTACTTATTATTTTAAAATATAATTCTTTTTTATCATTTTAAAAAGAATAGAATTTCAAATTAATACTTTCCAGTTGAAAACAGAAAAAAAAATTTTATTTTTCGTTTTTATATTCTTCTTCTTTCTATCGAGAAAGGTTTTTTGATTTTTGGACTGCTTATTAATGCTTATTGCTAAACCTTAATTAAATTTATAGGTTAATTTAATGTTAATCTAATTATGTATTACTTTTGTTTATTTTTATATTTAAAAAGTTGTTCTTATGTTGGCTATAGCAATGTCGTTCTTATTTATGGAATTTTAACGTTCTTTGGAACTGTTTAATTTGTTGACTTAATATAGCTGATGAGGATTGCTATTAATCGATAGTGCTCCTACAGTGTATTTAATTATATTAAAGTATAGTATCCTGCCTAAGACCTGTTTTTTATTTTGTGAATTTATAAAATATGACAGTATAGGATTTGGTACATTTCCGAATCTGTTTCATTTTTGATAAATTGTAATTTGTTTAAATTATAATAATTTAAAATCTTTTAATTTATATTTTAACAATTTTTCTTGCATAATAATTGATTAAATTGTTTTAGTAAAAAGTTTGTTATTCAAATTTTTATCATCACTTCTATTATATATGAACAGTTGATTACTTTTATTTGTTTGTTTGTTTATTCTCTTCAGTCTTCAGATATTTTCATATTAAATATAGTGTGCACTATTGATTTTAAGAAAAAATTTGTTCCTGCTTTCATCAGAGTATATGATATCAAATCTAGAGTTAATTAATCATATACTAATAGTAATATGTTATATACTTATTACATTTTTCAAAAGGTTTTTTTGCAATTATTTAAAACTGTTTCCCTTTATAAAACAATAATTGAACATTATTCCAGAAATGAAAATTTCTAATATATCTTTTATCTGTATATAAACTATGATGGTATTTTATTGTTCTGTTGGAATGTGTTAAATGCATATTCCAATAGAAGAACAAATTTCTGTATTTTTATTTTAAATTTCTATTTTTCTCAAAACATTTCATTTTGCTTACCATAATCTTGTGTGTCTTTAAATACAGTAGATTCCTGATTATCCAGGTTGTAGCTTAATTGAGGTTAACCTGAAACCAGGAAATGATGTTTAATTATTGATATTTTATCTTAGATGCACTATCTGATTTATATGCACTATTTTTAAACATTCCAGATTCATTTCTTTATATTAAACGTTCAATCAGACTGCACCAAACACAAATTACAAGTAAAACTACACAAGAGCCCTTTAGCAGTCAAAAGATTTTTATCAGTAACATTTTCAACGCTCTTGGCGTCTTCCTCAGCTGTTAAGAGTTAGATTGTAACAGCTGAGGAAGACGCCAAGAGCGTTGAAAGCGTTAACACCTTGCTATACTCGAGCAGCAGACCTAACATATAAAACAAACAAACACGGTAATGATTTAAAAGGCCGGTGTACATCTGGATGTGCTTTCCTTAGCACCTCCTGACAGCCAAGTAATACATTTGTTATGTGACTCCACTTCCAGAATACATTATATATATAACAAACAATCTTACAAAATTTTACAAACAATTTTTTAAAAAAATATCATTTTTATGATATAAAGTATTAAGAAACCATTAAAAGATAAAAATAAAATAAAAATAAAAAATAAATAAAAGTAAAAAAGAAAAACGACATACTACAGGCAAAATTATATATAAACTGCTCTACATTCCTTTAAGGGAGCGTCAAGAAACCGATCGTAACGTAATCATAATCGTTAACGTATCTTTTTTTTTTTATTCTGCTTTTCCAGCTTTATATAACACCTCCACGCAGTAGGGATCGTTTCCGGTTCTGTGAAATTAATCACATATCCTCCCCTTTTCTTTTTGATGATTTCTAAGGCCTCAATCATATTTCAGTTCCAGCTTTTTTCACTCGGTCGAACAATTTTCGCTCTTCCCCAATGCACTTCCACATCGTAAAGCAGCGACCTCTGGACCTCTGGCTTAGCGCAGTGGAGAGTTTACCATACCTGAGGTCCGTTTTATGCTCCTTTAATCTCTCTTCCAAGTTCCTTTCTGTATACCTTATATAAAATTCCTCTCTATCTAACGAGTGATTAGTAATAGGAATTTCATACACTCCACTTCTGACCTTATCCTCATATCTGTCTTTGTCATTCCGGATCATCCCGAAAACAGTCGGGTTTCTTCTAAAACATAGAGTACAACTTGTTAGCTTGTCGATGTTCCTCGCAAATTTTTCCACCCATAGGGCTTGGTCGACACATCTAAAGGAATCTGATTTACCCGACCCAGTTTTCTCCTTGCATAAACTTCTCTCTACTTTCTTAAGAAGTTTCTTTAAAACTTTTTTCATATCCATGTTGTTGCCCGATTTCCATAATTGTATTAATTTCCTCATTTCTGTCTCTGAAACTAGAACAGTGAGTGTAGGCTCTCCTGAAGAGGGCTGAAAAGGCAGCCTTCTTGTGTGAAAGTTTATCTTCGGATACCATAGGAACATATAAGGGAGCACTTCCTGGTTTTCTATAGACCGAGCTCCTATAGTCTCCATCTGCAATTGTGATTCTCAGGTCAAGGAAGTGGATTCCAGTTTTACTTTCTTGTTCCTTTTTAACAGTAAGCCCCAAGCTATCATTTAAAAGGGAAGCAATCATCTCTTCTGTCTTACATTTGTTCTCCCAAATTACTAAAATATCGTTACCTACCTCAGGTATATTTTCAAAAACAGGTTAAAAAGCTGGATGGTCTCCTGTTCTTGTCATCTAACTACTAACTCAGCTAAAACACCAGCCATCGGACTACCAATGGGAACTCCTCTCATTTGTCGGTAAAATTTTTGAATTAATCTAAAATAAGAATGATGGCAGACCAGGTCACAGAGATCCCTCAGACACTCCAACAGCCCTTTCTGCTCCTCCACCTCTTGCAGACCATTACAAAGTAGATGGTACAGTTCAATACAAGCTGGTTCTATCCGAATAGAGGGATAGAGAGATTCAAAATCAAACGTCGTAAGTGTTTCTTCCGGGAACGGGCCTTTCTCCAAAAGCTTATCTAGTAGCTCCTCTGTACAGTTAACAGAGTACTCATACCCCTTTAGTCTGAACCTACACCACTTAGCCAGTTTTTTCTCTACCAAATAAAGAGGCGATCTAAATTTCTCAACAATTGGTCTAATTTTTACCGGCTCCTTATGAATTTTAGCATATCCCAAAAGCCATGGGCATGCAGGTGCCAACACAATCGAGTCCCTTAGGAACCCTGGTAACGCCTTACATTTCATAAGTTTGTTAACACGGCGACAAACCTTATTAGTTGGGTCAGATTTCAATTCTTCTGAGCCAGTCTCTTTCATGTAATTGTTTAAAAGTCGCTGATAAGTTTCCCTCTTCATAAATACTAGGTTGTGACTTTTGTCTGCCCTTGTACAAACTACGTTGTTCTCTTTTAGCCACTTAACAGTAAGTCTAGTTGCATATCTAATTTCCTTACCTATGCCCTCGTTCTTTCCACTGTTCATGTTACACTTCTTCATCTTCTCCGCTATTCTCCACCTTATGCTATCTGCCTCCTCCTGCTTGCTGCCCTGCAGAACCTTTACAATCTGGGCAACTGATTTATCCCAGTCACAGTTTCTACGAAACCTATAGCTTGGGCCTTCAGAGGTCGCCTTCAGTACAAAGTCAGGTAGAACCAGATTATCCATGACAAAGGGGCTGTTTTCCACTTTAACTTTCTTTTTGTACTCTTTCAGTTGGTTCTGGAAAATCCACTGCAATTTCTTTATATAGTTCGCCCAGATTTTTGGTCTTTTCGATTCAATGAAATATTTAAGCTTTGCCACCGTTCCTTCTCTACTAACACTATCTAAAGTTTCAAAGTCCATTTTTACCATTTCCAGCTGCCTTTTCATTGCGTACAGTTTCCTTTTGGTAGCAGAGAGACCTCTAGCAAAACATCTTCTCTAAACTTCCTTCTATAGTCTAAGGTCTTGAACAGGAAGTCTGAATCTGTACACAGACATAGGATACACTTTGTTCAGTTTACACTCCTTTAGGAATTCAAGTTTTTCTTCTAAGCAGAAAATCCTCATGTTTATCTTATTAAAATTCTTAGCTGGCTCAGCCGCATTCATATTAAACTCTACTTCTTTTCATACCTTTTGAAACGGAAAAACTCGCTTGAGTAACATTCAGGAGAAACAGAGCGTCGTGAATGCCACGGATATTTTTCACCAGAAAAAGTATTTCGCCAGCATTTTCTGGATTCACCTGAGTTATTTCCAACCATGTTCTGTAACAATGTGAGCTATCGCTTTCCTTTGCAAACAAAAATACTGTATTTGTGAAATTTAATCTAAACAAAATTATATAAAAACAAATTAACGCAAAATGCAAATTTACTGTAATATTATGGGCAATGTATGGTAAATATTTATCTCCGGGACTTAGCACTAGATGGCGTAGTATCCAATGGACTCTTATAGGACGGGGATTGGCACAGAATTGGACTGCTAGACTGGTTGATCTTCCTGCGATTGCCATAAGTGACTTGTTATAGGCTGTTATCTCTGGTCTGCCTGCGTAAAGAAGAGGATCAAACAGAGATTGTCTAGCGTAATAAGTATTCTAATGCAAGACGAATCGAAAATTTTCCGATTTCGGCAGAAAAGAAACATCATTTTTTACCTACCTTCCGCAATACACTCCATTTTAATGGGTTCCCCTAAGCCAGCTTCCACTTCTGGTGCTGGCTGACGGACAAACTGACCGCCATCTAATATTAAAAAAAAAAAATCTACATTAAAGGCTTTAAAGACTTTATAGCTTAATAAAAATAAAGTTTTATTTAGGCAGGTATAAATTTCATTATGTTTTTTACTTATTTTAATAACATCTCTTTAACTTTTTATAAAAATTATTTAATTATCTCGCATCATTATAGTAATCAACAGTTTTATATTAATGATCAAAATTTAATTATTTACGCTTTTAAATTATCCAGAATAATTTAATTTATTGAGTAGTTCATCAAACGTAAACAGAATTCTTTCATACGAAAGTTGACTTATGCTTGGCAACATTTATTGGCAGAGTTTTCGCAATAAATAAATCATACAGAAATGAATTTTAGAGGAAGAGATGGAATGATACGTTTTATTTTATATCTTTTATCTTAATTTAATTAAAGTGTTCTGTTATTTTCAAAAACTATAACGTTTGCATCAAATTTTACTTTTTGAATTTTATGCTTGCTTACTTCGAAAGAGTAGAGGAGGAAAAAAATCCTATATATCGATTTTTTTTCAAGCTAAGAACATAAAAATCGTAGGATCTAGCCTGGAATTAATGATGGCATATCAGCAGTATATTTATGGGAAGCAGACACGACCCTCCCATGTCTACAACGTAGAAACTTATCTGACTGTAACAGCCATCAGGTATGCGCATTATATACTTTACTTTTAGATAAAAATGAATAATAGTAATTTATAAAAATCTCTACCATGTATGGGTTATAAATGAGATGCGTATAGTCGTTTTTGCACAACGTTAAAAACAAAAAAAATTTCGATTGATACTTTCGCATATCCGTTTTCTTCCAATCGATTCGTACTGGATGCATCATCAAAACTAGAATTTTTCTTCCTGAATAAAAATGTTGGCGGAATTTAAAAATTCCCATTTTGTTGTCGGTTGCTATAACGACTAATCACGAAATTAATATATCGGTCCAACGCATTATAATGTAGGAGAAACTGCAACAGTATAAATAATTACCACAACTAGATTTCGATCAAAACTCCTGGGATTCTCACAAGTTACGCCCATGTAATTTTTGTCTATTTAAAACCATTGATAAATTATAATAGGTAAGTCATAATGTTGTACTTACGTCTGACGTTAAGATAATACCCGAAAGATGCAAATGTGCCCAACTGGTGTTCAGTAGCGCACCTATACCATCCTGCATGGCTCCTGTTAATGGAAGTGAAATTGAGATATCCATCAGGACTCGGTTCAACGGCTAAGGGGCCATCGTCTTTTATCCATTTGGGAGAACTGGCAG
The DNA here is from genome assembly GCA_000484575.1 of Olivierus martensii. Lineage (NCBI taxonomy): Eukaryota > Metazoa > Arthropoda > Arachnida > Scorpiones > Buthidae > Olivierus > Olivierus martensii. The sequence continues at coordinate 44,616 of AYEL01033356.1, forward strand.
GATTGGCATCAACATCACACTTGAGGGAGACAGCCATCCCTTCCAAAATAGGGAAGCCGAAGCCTGGTTCCCGAGTGATAGAAAATGAGGGAACATCTGTATAAAACATAAGATTTAAGCTGATTTGCATGATTTGATTTTCTACTTAACTGAATAGAATTACGTTCAAACTTCATTCTTAACATAATCTAAGCATCACAAACTATATTAACATAAGATATGGAATTCTTCCTATAAATTAATAGGTATATTTATATTCTCTAAACTAGATTGTTTATAACTTGAACCCATTTTTTACATATTTTATGAGAATAATCATAATAAAATTTCTTAATAAGCTATTAAACTTTATGGCAAAAATTTAATAATAATAATATTCTTTTTTTTTATCTTTAAACAGTTTGCATTTTTAGAATTTGTTTTTAATTCGTAATTTATTATCATTCATGAATGGTAATAAATTACGAATGATTATTTAGCAACTAATTTATTATACTTTTTTAAATTTAAATTATATTATTAAATTAATGTACACTTTAAATAAAAATTTAATTAAATTTTCTAATAAATTGTAATGGTGCCATTTAATATTAATCAACGATATTACATTGTCAAAATTGAAAAAAAAATAATAAAAAATTCAATTTTTACTAATGAAAGATTTCACTAAAGATAAGGGAGAGTATAAAAAAAATTATTCTGTATATATATATTTTGTGTTGACTTTTATAATAAAGTATCACTAAAAACTTCAATTAAAGTTGCACTCTTATTCAATTTTTTTTTTTTTAGATTAAAAGTCAATTTCGCTTTCATTTTTTTCTTGCTTCGTTCGATTTATAAAAGTTAAAAATTGGAAATTCTAATTAAAGAAAGAGGTGCCTGCGAGTTAAAAGTGAACGAAAGTTAGTTTGATAATAAGTAGCTCTGACATCACTTTTGGCAATTGATCGAGTAAGTGGATTCTTTCATAGAACTTGTAATGTGTTTCAAGAATTAAGTCTATCGAGATCATGGAGTAAATCACCTTTTATCACGGAATTTTCCAGTCGATGATACTAACTACAAAATTAATGTTGTTATTATTATTAACGCCTTTTCTTGATTGGATTCTAAAATACAATACAGTACTTAAATTTTACATTTAAGGTTATTTATTGTCATAACTTAAGGATTATAAAACTTTGATTTAAAAATAATCTGTAAAGTTGATCTATCACTCCGTTGGCGCGCGTATATGGAAGTTTTAACGTTCATATGATTTCTGTGTTTAAAACTATGGTAAAAAAGGCTTTAAATCCTGTAAATCATGCGTTAAGAGCGATTTATCGGAGGGTTAAATCACCCGTAAAATGTATATTTTTGTGGAAAAAAAATATATATATATATATATATACACACACACAATTAAATATAAAGATATGAATCAACAATTAATATAAAGAATGAAAAATATATATGAAAAATATACAGTGGTACCTTGGTTAACGATGAGTTTTTTGAAAGAAAAAAATGTCTTGGTTATTGATAGATTTATATTATTAGATTTTTGACATTGCTTTTAACGTTATTTATTTCAACTATAAAAAAAATCATTAACCACAAAATTCTATAGTTAAGTTAAGGTCTATAATGATAGAAATTTTCGAAAAAAATGACATAAACCTTAGTTGTTTTTGACTATTAAGGTCGAACATTTTAAGAATGATGGATGTCGTTATGCCAACCAAACTTCCAACTATTACAAGTTGGAGAGAGAAATGCTGGCAAGATGAAGAATGGAGCTATTCTGTTTCCATGACAGAAAATATCGTAGTATTTGCTCGAAATCAAAGTAAACCTTCAACTGAAGAAATATATATGTGTTTCAATTCAATACTTCATAGCTGTAAGAGAAATATTAGTAGATCAATGAAACATTTTAAAAAGATTTGAGAGTTAATGTTCAGAAAAGTATTCCATTCTGAAAACATTCACCAGAAAAAAACGGACCATTACCCTTGTGATTTTGAATCTAATAATAATAATTCGTGTCAGAATTACTGTTAAAATTTAAGCTTAAAAGTTAAAAAATATTTTAATGTGCTAAATATTTATTTTATTTGAATGACAAAATTATGGTTCCTGTATAATTCCCACTTATTTTGCGGTTATTTATCACATCATTCAAGAATCAAGTTATAAATTTAAAACATCAGAGGTTTTTTTTTTATTTTTACGATTATGTAAATTTTATAAAATTCAACTTTTATTGAAATATTTCATGAAAATTTCAAGAAATATACTTACACAGGACAATCAAAGAGGCACTAACGGCTGCTGACTCTAACCAAGTAACATGATGCACATGACATATCAGTTCTTTCCTATGAAGTTTACGCGTTACATTCAAAGCAATTACACTGCGGCTGATGTAGGCATCATCACCAGGAGTGAATTCTACGAACAGTTCACTGATTGATGTAACATTCGTGTCACCTAATAACCAGTATATATGTCGTACGGGTGGAACAGCACCTCTTGCTACGCACTGTACAGTTATACGGGTTGGTTCGCGAACTGTTATGGTTGCTTGATGAGCTAATCTCCTGCCTTCCATGACTAAGAAAGGATCTTCCGGAGGTACTAAAAACATAAATAAAACATTCAACAATTCTTTAACATAAATATAATAAAATAATTAATACATTTATATTAAAAAATAAAACATGTATAAAATCGATTAGATTTAATGGAAAAATGCATATCGGCTCTACGAGCATACGTCGCGGTACGTCTTCTTTGCTTTTTTTTACATTTTTCTTAGAAAAGAATATTTGTTTATAAATTTGAATAATGCAATACACATTAGCAATCTAAAAGCATTGTGCTTTAGCTTTCGAAAACTGGTATACATCATTTTAAAGAAAAAAAAAATGCTACGGTGCATAAAAAAAGGATTTTGATGTTTTCGGTCCAGTTAGTTTTATAACACACTACTGAGAGAGTTATCGATAGTCCAGATGGCGTCTGTTGCAGACAACTCTTAAAAAATGTTTTTGCTATACAAAGATTCCAGGATTAAAAGATTAAAAAATATTTATATTAAAACTTAAGATATGTAAATGTATCAATCAATTAATACATAATTCAAGATGTAGAAAGAACTCAGCCACATCTTAGTTAAACAGAGCTTTTTATTATCTTGAATATATTTTTGTCCATAATATATCAAGCCATAATATTCAAAACTTATCTTTATAAGATTGAATGCTTTTCTTTTTTCTATTAGTGCTCCATATTTATTCGAAATATAAAAATAATTCGAAAAATTACTGCCATTTTGTTGAATATATAATGTAAACAACTATATGAAAAATGTTTCGAATAGCATGATTTCATGTTACTGATAGAAAAATAATAAATAAATACTATACGTTTTTATATCAAATATTTAAAACATAGAACGGAATAAAATTTATATAAAAATATATTGTACAAAATATTTAATTCTTATAATAAAAAATTATTTAAAAATATTTTGTCGGTCTCTGTTCAAATGAAACATAAAAATCAATCTATTAATCATTTTCTTTTTAGATCACAGACCACAAAAATTAAAAAAAAATGTCGGAATTTATTTTTTTGTTTCGTATTTGATAAATTAGTTTAGAAGAAAGCTTTATATTTTGTTTCTAGAAGTGTTTTCTATTCCTTAAAACATTGTCAATGCATAATGATTATAATCAGTCTAATTCCATCTGTGCCAGTTTACTCGCGACGAAAAAATAAAACGAAAATTACCGAGGGGAAAAAATACATTAAAATGGATTAAAATGAAAAGGGAAAAAATTATAATATAAATAATTCTAGTGTTTTGCAATTTACTTTCATGTAATATTTTTTTTTTCTTCTTTTTTCCAAACAACCAATCATTACAAATTCTCTTTACGAAAAATTTTGTGAAATATTTTAATAAACTGCAAAAATTGCATAATTTATTTAAAACAACTTTTGCGCTTAATTACGTAAATTGCGAAGAATTATTAAAGAATTTTAAGTGATATTTAATTTTTCTTTTTTTATATTTTTAATTATAAGTTAAACGAATGCCAATTAAACTTTTCCTTAATTATCAAATCATCGCAATTGTTAAGTGTAACTGTAGTTGAGTTAATATCGTCACTCGAGAATAGTTTCTTTCCTGCAATTACTGCACTTATGAGGCTATAGGGGCTTTCACCTAACTTCTATTTTCTCTTGTACGAGTAATATGACAGGTACTATAATGAACAATCATCATATTTTTGGGATGGCTATTCCTTAGAGTCGGATCAATCGCCTAGCAACTAAATATCTGGAGAAATTTAGCTCAACCTTCAAAATTCACAGTGTCAATCATATCATTTTTTAAATGATCACTAACCAACAAGTTTAGTTATAACCGAATAAACCAAGAAAAAGTTATTAAAAAAAGTGGCGAAAGAAACAGGAAAGATTCAACTTCTTGATATTCAGGAAATAATTGATGGAAGCATTAATGATTTCTTTTTTTTTTTTTTTTTATTGATATTCAGGAAATAATTGATGGAAGCATTAATGATTTTTTTTTTTTTTTTTTTTGAAGATGTACTCAGTCATATGAAGGACTATCTTATGGATGAATGATGGTTGACAAGTTAGAAATGGCAATAATGAAGATTCCAGAGGATCATAGGTCGCTATAACAGATAAAAATATAAGAGATAAATATCGATTCTCTCTCCTCTTTCTTTTTATTCTACTTTTAAGAAAGATTAGAAAATTAATTGTTTTAAAAATTAATTAAAATTATTAAAGAATTTAATAAATATCCGAAACTTCAAAAAAAAAAAAAAAAAAAAAAAAAAAAAAAAAAAAAAAAAAAAAAAAAATTGTTTAAGTAAATTTTAATTTTAAGCTTTCATATTTTCAAACAGGGGAAAGTAAAACAAATTATAATTTTTAATGTTTATTTTTGTATAAAGAAAAAAATTCAAAATTATATTTTACTTTCCAAAAACTTATTTTTAATTATCGGTTGTTAACGAAATGGTTCTTAAATAATTTGGTTTTATGTAATTTTTAAATTATGAAAAAGATTAAAAATAATGAAACTTGGTGATAATCATAAAACGTAATTCCTTTCCATGCCATTTATTCTCGAGAGAATATTTAAAGATTTCAAATTTTTAAAGTTACTTCTTGCTTTTTGTTGTGTGTGTATTTTTTATTTTTTTTCTTTATGGTGGTTCTAAGATGAAGGATGTAACAAGGCAATTATCCACTAACTTAAACACCCTTTAATCATATCATCAACTCGTAATTCAACTCTAACAACCATACAATGGAACAAAAGCAATTTTCTCTTCGTGAAATTGAACAAAAGACACTAACTAAATCACCGTCTTAAGTGTTTCAAATTCAAGATAATATAAATAAAAATAATGTCGATTATTCAGTACACAATTCTAAATATTTTCTGGTATATTTCTTTATTTAGAGGGAAAAACAAAATTTGATTTTTTTTAGTATGTCTTATCAGACGTGCAGGAACTCTTACAAGAGACAAAGAGTCATCGTCCTACGTGAAGTCTCCACTAATGGGACTTTATTGCTGGTCTCTTGGTCCAGTATATATCATGGGTATGTCGACATTGGGACCATCCTTACACATGATGTTGCCTCGAGACTATACTTTCATCCAATCACAGCATAGCATTTATCAGTTTATCTCTGACAGTTACTGACGTCATTAAACCTATCCAATGGCGAAAGTGATTCTGAGTGATGAATAGCTGTACATTGAAGTGGTTTGTGTACCAGAAATGATACATGATCCTCTCCTGCTCGTGGACGATTGGCACTCATATAGTACCAAAAGAGGAAAAATGAGTCATTCCTTCATACTATTAAATTAATTAAATCCGTATAATAGATCTAAGTTTCCTCTAGATTTCAGGCCATATTTTACTTCTCATCCTTTTATAAAGATAATACAATTTAACTTTTATGGCTCTTATATAAGTACAGCAACGTTTTATTGCTGTATTTATCTTTCTATTTTGCTTTCTTTTATTAATGCTATTGTTGACGACATTCATGTCTTCAATAATAAAATTTTCAGATGAATAAGTAAACAAACTTCCAATAAATTTTTTTAATTGAAACTTCATAAAATTTTAAATATTTATAATTGAATATATATATTATTTAATGTTATTGTCTTGCTAAAATTTTGACATGTATATTAATATATTTTACAATAAAATATGTATGAGAGAAAGTAATTGAAATAAAATTATTTAGCGTATAACATTCAATAAATCAAAATAAATTTTCGATTAATATTATAATAAAAATGCACAAAAAAGATTCAGAGTGGAAGTTATAGATAACTTTAAACGTCGTAAAAATACCGATATAAATAGCCTTAAGAAATTTAGAGGCAAGAAAAATTCCTCAAGTTCGAGGAAGTCACCAAACTATCACTTAGTTCTCCCCAATTGTAAGTGGTACTCACGAAAGAATTCGCTTTATAGACCTTTCTGGAAAGCTCTGTTTTCGTTAAAACATCTGCTTATTAAATGTTTCCAAATTGCAGTAATATTTCACCAGCCAAGAGTCATTTTACAGTTCCTTAGCATTACTCAGCTGGTACTAATGTAAACTCTGTATGATTTCTTTATACATAAATCGTGATAAATAAAAAAAATTTCTTACTTGCCACAACTAATCTCAGTACTTCTGCCACTCGGTGAACACTACCGTCTATACCTAATTCTCTGCATTCCCAAACTCCATTATCCGCTTTAGTAACACACTTGCCACAACTAATCTCAGTACTTCTGCCACTCGGTGCACACTACCGTCTATACCTAATTCTCTGCATTCCCAAACTCCATTATCCGCTTTAGTAACACCAGTGATGGTTAAAGAAGTTGCTCCCGTTCGTGATATATTCCAATGACGTCTTTGGGATGTTCTTACATCCAGAACAACTGGTTCACCATTCAATAACCACTGGATGGAACTTCCTGGAGTATCAAGCGAACAAGGGATACTGAGTGTTTTCCCCAGTATCACTATTTTTTCAGGAGTTACTGTATACAGTAGACGGGGTAACATCAGTCCTAATAAAGAAATAAATCATTATAAATTAATAAAATCGATAAGATTAAATAGAACTGCTATAATAATTATTATAACTATTTAAGTTACAAAAAAGTAGAGCTGTAAAATATCTTTATAGCTTTAGAAAATCGATAATGCGTTGTCTTTCTTATCAGTAAAAAAAAAAGGAAAGTTAACTAGCTTGTAGATTCAAGTTTACAACTTTTACTAAGTTTATCGACGATATTATTTCCAGTCAATGTGTGTCACAAATCCCAAATATGATGCCCTAGGTAAAGAACACGTAACAAAATTGGATTTTATCGAGCGTACTGATCAGATAGCATCCATGTTGCACACACAAAAGAAAAGTCAATTGATTGACGGACTGAGAAATGGAATGCCCATAAGTTGACCATAAATATCAAAGATGGCATCGTTGAATTACTAATATAAAAATCGTTTAAATATAAAAATGTTTTCCGGATACATAATAACAGAAAGAATTTTCTTACGATTGATATTTCTATAAGCGATTACAAACTTATTGAATTATAAATGAAATTCTAAGTTTAATAAATATGCAAACGTTACCGATATGTATACTAATACAATACTTCTCGTAAACGACTTAAAATTGATTCCTGTTCACTTTTAGAGTTGACGAAGTGAATCGAAATTAAACTTTAGATATTTATAGAATCCATCGTGCGATGTTTACTTTAAATATTTGATTATTATAAAATTTTTACAAATATAATAATAGTTAATAAATATTCATAACGCGAAAATGAAACTTAAGATGAATGTCTTTATCGGAATTTATAGAAAAAATTTTCAATGATCCTATTTTATTTGTTTGATATCTGTTCCGTTTTTCATCACAGTTTCAACCTATCTGATTTGGGGAAGATTTTCTTTGAATGGTTTTGAATTGTTCTTCAATAGAATTTATTATCAACGTATCGAGCTTGTTTTTCCTTAAACAGAAATTTTCCTTCTAAAAAAACTAAAATATTTATTTTGAAACTACACTTTTATCTATAAAATTGATAGAAAAAAAAAAAAACAAATATTGTATCATAAATAGCATTCAATTTATTTACAAAGCATTACTTCATAATATTCTAGTAAATAAACTTGAGCTTACATAAAAATAACTTCCCTCTTATTTTACATTCAGTTTTCTTTTTATAATATTTATAGATTTTAGAAACATTTCATAAGATAAAGATAACATTGATTTACTTTTAATATATTCTTTATTATAATTATTATTTTTAATTTAAATACTTAAGATGCACCTGAAACATGTAACAAATTAAAAATCATTGTTTACACGAGTAAAAAGTATTTTATGAAAAATTTTAATGAGGAAAATATTAAACAATACTTTACAACTACTAAATTAAATATTCAATTATGTCTACAACAGCAAAGATAACTAGACTTTGAGACAAAAAAAACAAGAAAAATGATGCTTTTATTTACATTTAAATAAAATATTGTACGTAATTAAATTTATTCTTAAAAGTTCAGAAATCATTACTCCTCGCTTTGAATTAAATTAATAAAGATGAAAGTCGCAGTAAAATCCATCATTCCGGATGATGATCTATTATTTCTAGATTCAATGTATGGATGATAAGGGTGCTCTATCTTTAACAAGTTTTTTAAGATTTACCTATTTTTGCTTATTCAAAATCAATAGATGAAATCACAGATCTGAATAATTCATTGATCAATTTTTCTATTATTTTTTTTTCCTTTACAAAAATAAGAAAGATGTAAGTTAAGATAAAGTTAAAGAACGATGAATTATTTTGAATAGATTGTAATCTTACAAAAATGTAATAAAATTATTCAATTTGAAAACTGAAGATATTTATTAATCCTTAGTCTGATTAATGTTTATTTCTGTATTCATAATAGGCTGAGTTAATTTAGATACTAAAATTATGAACTCTTTCTTAGTTTAATCCAAAATAATTATTTTAATTTAAAAAATAGCATTAAATATCAGTTTTGCCGCTTCTTAATTCTGTTATTTAAATGCGTCGATTATTTAAATTTCTTCGATTGTTGAATTAAAAAAAAAAAAAAGAAAGAAATTAGATATTAAATATTTTCTGAACAGAACAGAAATCAGAGGTAAAATTTATGAAGTACTTTCAAGATGTTTGTACTTTCACTCAGCTAAGTTAAAATTTATGCGAATTTTTATAATAAACGACTTTATAACATTTCGATGTTCTAGAATATATAAAACGTAGATAAGTTTTTATGTTTTAAACATATATTAGTTTTTAAGTACAATGAATCGGTCGCAAAAATTCCATTAATTTTCATTATTTTATGCAAATTCTTATTGATGACTTATTGTGTTATTTTAGCTTTTTGAGTTTTAAAAAATATTTTTTATTATTAAATTTGTTTTCCATAAAAAATATATTTTAGTTTTGTATTTTTTAAAAGAAGTAAATTATCTGGTGAACTATTTTAACTCTCCAGATTTTGATTAATTGCATCGAAGTAATGCAACTTCTAGCTACTGTCTTCTACTCTTGAATTTAAACAGGCTTTTTTCTACTCTTGGGTGATCTACCACTTTCATCTTCTTTAATCCTATAATACTAGTTTCTTTGCATTCAGCAATTCTTGGAAGATTTATTTCACCTATCCAGTCAGCTGCCAGTATGTCCATATTTTATTTTAGTTTATTTTTTTTTCTTATTCCAATCTTGCAATTAGATACCAATTCAGTTTTTGTTCAAAAAGTTTTCTTGTCATAGATTTAAAAGTAGAAATCATAACTTTAATTCTGCATTGATTAGTTTTTACCATCTTCAGACGAAAATGAATGACTTATATTTATTAAAATGTTTTTTTAGATATTTTCCCCCTCTTTTTAATTACTATTAATCATTTCTTGAAAGTAATATTGTACTTTTTTATTCTAAATCCAATTAGGAAATTTTGAATACTGTATTAAATAAATTAAGAAAATTTACAAAAATAAACATATAATTAAGGAATTTATGGATTTTAGGATAGAAATAGGGATAATAGGGAATTTACGGAATATTACGGTTGAAATAGACATCTCAGAGAATTTGCGGAGTTTCAGATAGAAATAGACATATCAGGGAATTTCAGGATTTCAGGTAAAAATAGACATATTAGGGAATTTACGGGATTTTAGGTAAAAATAGACATATTTTAGAATGAAAAAAAATACCAGAAAATCTATTTACTTTTAGATACGTTTGTAATATTCATGAAAAAGCTCCTACTATCTTCATCTTGTCTGTTCGTCTATCCATTCGCATGCATCAACTTTATTCCCATTGGGCAGATTTTAACGATATTAAATATTTTATTTTTTTGCAAAAACTTGTCAAGCAAATTCGATTTTGATTTTTTATATCGGATTATAATAGGGTTCCTGAAGTAGAAATACGACTATGAGTCCTCAATCTCTCTCTCAAAAAAAGAAGAAAAAAACGCAACGCAGGCACAAGAAATTCTGGGAACATTGTTACATTATAGGGCTAAAAAGAAAGATAACGTGGCGCCAGTTATGTACTGTAATAATGGATGATTCAGTGTCATAGCAATACATGAGGTAACAACGATGTGATAATGGATGACGTAATAATGATGGTTATTGTTATATAGCAAAATCTAAAAGGCTGGTGATCAAATACAGATTACGAATGCGCTTCTATTTTTACATTTCAAGTGTTTTACTAATTTATAAATGTTCTTTTCTGTTTTCAATTTCATATTATATTTATTGATAAATAATCGATTTGAATGTCAAATTTAATTGATAATTCTTATCACTTTTAATTAAATTTCTGTTGAATAAATGTTGCTTTCCCTAACCATTTTTATTTATTTTTTGAATTTTCAGAGAATTTTTTGATTACTATTTCCATTAAAAATTTCTCTGACATTTTTATTTTAACTTTTAATTCTATAGGGAAATTTCGAAGAGAAACTATTTTAACTGTCACCAGTCTGTTTTAAAATTCATTGCAATTATTATGCAAATCTAAAACTTTACAATTTAAATCGAAATCATTTAATAATAAATGATTTCATTAATTATTTAAAATAAGGATACGGTAATATATTTAATTAATCGAATTTCGTTGAAAATTAAGTTATATTTATTTTACGAAATTTAAAATAATATATAATTATCCAAAATTATACTACGTAAATAAATAAATGCAATATAATAACAGGTAAAAAATTTATTATATTTGATATTCTTTGCTGTTAAATTTTAATTACAAATTATTAAAATTTGTTTCTTAATTATTATAACGCTGATATCATTTAAAAACTTTCACATTTGCCTATAAATTAACTATAAAAATAGAATAAAGTCATGTACAGGGTTTTTAAATATTAGTTAGATCATTCATAAAACGTCTAGCGATATGTTTAATATATTATATCCTTAAATTTAGATACATTAAATTTTTAATGTTGCTTAATTTATAACATTAAAATTTAAAAATAGTAAATTTATAATTTATTATCCGAAAAAGTATTCCGTTTTTTTTTTTTTCTTATTAGAATAGATAGAGATAAAATTAGTTCGCTAAGGTTACGTTAAATTTTTTTTTTTTTTTTTTTTTCTTATTAGAATAGATAGAGATAAAATTAGTTCGCTAAGGTTACGTTAAAACTATGGCAGATCAAAATTACTTTTTCATTATCGGATTCAATCTTTTACTGAGTTCATTATAGATAAGCTTACGTTACATATACCACGCTAAAACTTATTTTCGTATCTTGTAAAATTTCGAGATTAAATATAATTAAGCAAAAATTGGAATATTTTATGTATTCAGTTATTTAAATAAATTCTTACTTTATGAATAATTTATTAATTAATTATATGTTTTTTTTTTTTTTTCCGTGAGATACACGATAGAAAATTATATTTTTCACATGACATAATTCTATATTGATCCCCTAATGGAAAGTAAACTTGTAGAAGCATGTTCCAGTAACGACAAGATATATCAGGATCTTTTGATTGGTATTGACTATGGTCCCAGTCGAGCCTCTCCAGCGAGATTAGCTTTGGTATCAGGAGTCACTCGCTAATCGTTCACTATATTGAGAAGAACTAATAAAAAGAGTTTACTTCTGATTAATGCCGATCCACTCGGTTATACAGGAAAGTGACGGTTGTCGCTAATTTCTTCTGATTGCTATATAAAAGTCATAAATCAAAAATGCTGCTTATAAGTTTCCTTTTTATTACGAACAGTAAATTTCATTTTTCTTCGACAAGTTTAAGCTTTTGCATGTCTCTAGATAACCAGTTAATTTTAATTTATGTAGAAAACTTTATAGTAATAATAAGTTCTAAAATTCTTAATTGAGTTATTGCAGCGATATTTTAAAAATTTATATGATAATTATATAATTTATTTAATCTATAGATTAAGAAGAATGTTTAACTTATTCATTTAAACAGTTATTTAAGTAGATTCTCTATATTCGTATCTCGAATATTTTAAAAAATATATTCGCTTGTAGATTGAATTTTTTTCGGAAAGTTATATATCTACTAGATATGTAAAAGATATAGAATGATAAAAAAAGCAAACAAGTTTATTTTGAGTTGGTTTCTATCTCAGTAATGTTTGATCTTTTTAAAGTGGATGGCAATGTGGCTATCTCATGGATTTTTCCTATACATATTTTCGTATCTACTTAAAAAAACATTTATTGTAATATAGATTGATGCATAGAACAATTTTCGATCACAAATACCTTTAGGCAGATATGAGAAAATTGATTCAGGACCTCAGGGTAGCAATCCTTCGTCCGATTACAGTCAAAAATCTTATGAGTTCTTGACTGTTCCATAAATGTGTTAAATATAAAATTTTACGTCATTCTAAAAGTAAATTTTCTGGTTAGAGCGCTAAGAAAATTTCTATAGTGTAGATAAATAACTCAGATATATATATGCCATTTAGAAAATTGGCAAAAATTTATATGGCCTTAAAAGACGGTTTTAAATCTCCAAAAACTATATTATTCATAAAAATTATAAGCATAACTTTTACAATTATGTAAATATAGAAAACTATTGCTGTTGCTGTCTATTATTAAATTTTAAGCAACTCTAGCATCATAAAAAAATTTACAAGTTAATCTTCGTGTAAGTAGTGATTATCTTCTTAAAAATATTTTCCTAGTAAGAACAGTTTAAACATAAATTTTTAGACATAGACTATTATTTACTTGATGCATGTCTTTCCATTAGTTTTATTTGTTTATAAAATAACTGTCAAGACATTAAACCGATCCAAGAAGATATCAATTCAAAGGAACAATAATATTATTCTTACAATGAATAATAATATAAAAAAAATTATTCTTGAGACTATTTGAAAGAATTACCCGACAGGATATCAATTTTTTTCTAACTTTTTACCTTCCGAATGATTTATGACTCTTCCTTGATAATCAGGACATGGCTAAATTTGTCTTTTGTGTATTGTCCAAATTACATTTTTAGAGAAACTGGATGATTTTTAAGAATATCTCAAGTGAAAAAAAAAAACTAAAGATCAGAATGAGGAGAATTTGTCAAAGTAAATTCTTGTCAATTGTCAATTAAAACTAATTCAGAATGACGAATTTTTATATAAAAAGAAAAGAACTTAGTTTCTATAGCATTAATTCACGATTATTATCAATTTATCTATCTTGATATCCGCCGAGAAAAATATTTAATAAAAGAATTATAAGGAATATTAGAGTTGATATGACTTATAATTCTTAAGCAAAGGAAATTCTTCATGTAGTAAGAAAAGAACTATAATTATGTCATAATTTCTTTTCACTCGATAACTATCTGTCTAGAAAGGTAATTAAAGCGCGTATAATTATTCCTTAATGAACTGTAAATCATAAATCAAGAAGGTTTTTATGTTCACATATGATCTATAATTAACCACGCCTAATAAATTTAATTAACCGAAATTAAAAATATTGCCAAGTTTTAATAATAACTTGGAAAATTGAAATTCTTGAAATTAATGATTATATCTATATTCTCAACATCAAGTTTTTTTTAGAGGAGGAAAAAAAATCCGAAAAAAATTAAGGAAGTTATTATTCCTGACAGAGCAAAACCAAAGAAGGGAATTATTATGACACGAATTTATTATTAATCTATATTATAAGAAGGAAAAAAATTAAATGTCGAGCATGTATATGTGTCGAAAGAAATTCTAGATGGATGAAAGACTAGAACAATCAAGAACAGAATGTCCTATTTCCTGCTTTTGACGTTTATCATGCACATAATAATAATGTTGGACTGGATCTGATTGCTTTCAAATCAAAGCCTGTGCATTTTTTTAAACATGGATAGGCAAAAATTAACGAAAGAATGCATTAATATTGTCGAACAAAATTCGCGTAAAAATTTCTATTAATATTTGTTAATTAATCAAAAATAAATAAATAAATATTACTAGCCATCTTTGAATACATTTTAAACACGCTGATTGATGTTTCAAATTTATAAATGCAAATTTATCATTTTCGTGCAATATACAGTAATATATTTTAAAATGTTCGCATAACTTCATTGGATAATGAATTTTAATATAATGAGTTTAATTATAATCAATTACATTGATTTTCTGAATGGAAAATGATTAAATACGTTGTCGCAAAAATATATTGAATTTGAATTTATTGGTTACAAAGCAATAAGTTATTTGTTCTACTCATAAAATAGCATTCTCTAAATTGTTCTAAAGGGAATATATAAGCATTTTGTTGATTAATTGGTGCAATTTAGTACGTCAACGACACAGAAATATTCGAAAGTAATAATACCCTCGACATTTTCCTCCATTATGATACTTTCTGATGTAGATCAGTACATAATTTAAAGGAAAATATTTTGAAATATATACTTCGTTCACTTTCAACATTTTCAAAAAAAAATTTTTTTAATGAAAATATGAATGTACTGTGTATAATGTATTAATGTTTTGCTTGCAGTGTGATAAATTTATTTCTCCACGGGGTTTTTACACGTAAAAGATCTCGCGCAGAGCATGTATAATTAGAATATCGTGAGACAAACTGCTACAATGTCAGCAAACTTCTGCTGCTGACACTCATACATCGTCAACGGTATTTGTCAATTCAACACTTTTTCAATAGGATCAGCCTTTAAAAATGACTGAAGTGATCCAGATGTTTTTATTCATCTAACGATGTTTTGGCTTTAGCAACTGTTCAAGTTTCTTTTTTTTCCTTCTTTTTTAAAGAGGAAGTCTGCATACAGCTGTTCTAATGACGAAGAAGAGAAGTTGAGTACTGTATAAGAAACGAATAGCTTCTCCATTTATTCTAAAGTCAATTATTTTAGTTTTAAAGTATCTTGCGGATAATTAAAGGGAAGATATATTAATGTATATATCTTATAGATTTTGCGAAACGAAACGTGCATAATGGATATTTCTATTACATTAAAAATAATATACAAAACATATACAAGTTTCTTATGAAGTTCCTTACGGAGATTCAACAGATGTTTAAAAAAAAAGCAAACTTTTAAAAATTTTGAATTTCTACATGAAAAAATTTTTTTCTAAAACTTCTTTATGATATTCTATTATATACTACATCATCATAATTATGTTTTATTTTAATATTGTGGGATATTTAAAATTTTCAGCTAATATATTTTCACATACATTGATTTATGTTCATCGTGTCATGTTGGCTCTTCTCGATAATTTAAGGGAAGAGATTAAAATCAGAAACTTGCGATAAAAATCAAGATGAACAACATTAGATATTTACGGCGACATTTAAAATCTGTATGATTATTATCACATAAACCGATATTATATTAATTTTACAAGTTATAAATTTTCTTTTAATTTTTTTAAGCTTTATCACTTCATTACGATCGAATTATAAAATGCGGTCTTCAAAAGATGGAACGAATGCTATCCAAAAACATTAATCACCGTAATGTTTTTGTCTTTGAATATGTTGTATTTTTTATGTTTAAATATTATATATATGTTTTTTCTTTTATATCACGATACAAGTCGGATTTTTTAACGCTATAAGTCTGTAATGACAGATAGAATTCTACATGTGTCACGACAATCTATAATATACGAGATGTTTGCTTTTTGACTGTAGATTTATCCGATCCGTCTCTGTCGGATTAAGGAACATAATGGCACGGAAAATATGGAAATTTAACTTTAATATGTTTGTGGTTTCTGTTTTTAAGTGCCCATATTTATAAAAAGCATCGAATATCTCACATTTTTTTTGAATAATTTGTTTTTATATAACTGAATAACCATATATTTTTTATGATCATAAATCGCTGCTTCAACGTATGATTTCTGCCCACAAATCCACTTTTACTAACGTACTTATTTACTAAATAATTTATTACTCCATTTATTTTTCTATAATTTATTAATACGAATAAATAAAATTATCTAAACATTCGAATAATAAAAGCCAACGATTATTACTCTTGGTTATCAAAATAAATAAATAAAAGAGAATTAAAAATTTATACCAAATTTCGCGTTATGTGTCATTATTAATAAAATATATTGGAAGAAATACAGTAATCTAATTTGAGAATTTTCCTTAGATATTTAATTCTATGATTAAGGATGTCTTCTCATAAAATAAATAAAAGTTTTGAAGATTAATATTATTAGAATTTATCGATCGTCATTTAATTTAATTTAAAACATTTAATCTTCATTATTTTAAGTAAATAAACGTAATTATAAAAATTAGTTTAATTTACTCAAATGTAATTATATTGATCGCCAAAATATATTTAAGATTAATCTCACTCGAAAAATTTTTAATTTTATTCGGGATTATATTGTAGTAGGTTATATTAATAGATTTATGAACAGGTATGAATGTTGGAATTATAATTAAATTTAGTAAAATAAATTAAAAACAAAGTTAATTAATCGATAAAATATTTCTAGCATCGATTAAGTCGATCTTTAAAATTTTTCCGATTTTTTTTCTAATCAGTTAAATAATGTTGAGATTTAATATTTATATAAATAAAATTATGGTGAAAAATGCGAAAAAATTTAATTATTTGGACGCTCAATATCTTCCAAGAATTTTAAAAAAATTGAGAAAAATTTTCGGCATT
This sequence comes from Olivierus martensii, assembly GCA_000484575.1. Taxonomy (NCBI): domain Eukaryota; kingdom Metazoa; phylum Arthropoda; class Arachnida; order Scorpiones; family Buthidae; genus Olivierus; species Olivierus martensii. The sequence continues at coordinate 61,948 of AYEL01033356.1, forward strand.
TGACTCAACTAACGATTATCCTTTATTTTTTTTTATCTTATCAATTATGTAATTAATTACGAATATTAAATTTTGTGAAAATTGTATAATTACTCTTAAGGAAACTATTGCATTCGATCTTAAAAAAAATAATAAAAAATAGAAAATATTAATGATTTATGACGTATGACAACATCAGAAACGTACTGTATTAAATAAAGATACTAAATTTTATTTTCGTATCTGGAATATATTTTTATATTAAAATATTTAGGAAAAATAATAATAATAGTAAAAAATTGGATAATAAGCTGAATAAATCCGAGAATGAAAAGGAATCGATGTTATTTAAACCAGTAAAACTTTTAGTTTTATACTTAAGCCTACTTTAAAATGCAAAGCCAAAGGGATTATAGGTCCTAATATCAATGAAATTCTCCGTTAAAATCGAACTCTAGTTAAATATTCAGATAAATTAAAAATTCATTTATAGTTTCTTATTCTAGAAGTTTTTAAAAGTAATTATTTTGGATGAAGAAACAAATTACTTTAAAGATTTTCTCTCTCATTTTTTCCATTCTCTATCTCTCTCTTTCTCTTACTGTGTATGTATAAAGTATTATTTGTTTAAAAATCATTCTCCTAACGTTCTTCAAAATAAGAATTACTTGGTAGTATTTTATATACATTGAACTTTTCAAATCTTAATAGCATCTCATTCTTTAACACTTCTTTATTTTCTTTCTTCTTTTAGAAAGAATATGAACAGAAACCGATCGTTTTTCGTGACAGTTGGAAGTACTGCCAACTATTCTTTCTATAATCTACGATTATTTTATCTAAATTCTATTCTAATGCCAATTAAGCGTCGATAAATAAATGCTTAATTTTCTCTCTTTCTCGATTGCTTAAATTTTAAACTAGATTGGGGACGTGAAAGCACGAAACTGTCAATAAATAGATATGTCTCTATTCTACTCTGACAGTTTCATTTATTTAATAGAAAGCTATAGAGTAGGTGATACATTGTATACTCTTGTTCCTAAGTTTCTTTTCTATTATCATTCTCCTTCACATAAATGATCCATACACACTTCATCCCAACGATAGATTCCGATCCTCCTCACTTCAATTGCTACCATTTATTTTTTATTTGGAATTCTTTTTATATATCCAATAGCTAACAAAATCTTGTAAAAGTTACATTTGAAAAATTTCGTGGAAAAAAATTTTTTATTTACCTTATAAATATATATAGGTCTATATAAATTAATTATTAATCTATATAAAATTTTTTTCAGTTTTTGTATTAAAATTGCGAATTTTATATCATTTTTTCATAATTAATCATAAAAAGATTTTTTTTTCTACTTAAATATTTTAAAAACAAATTTCTAAGCATAATTATTTGTTATTCTGACCACGTTTCGTTCGCTAATATATATATATTTTTTGGGTAGCATATTAGCGAATTTTTGAAAATTTTGTAATTACGTAATTTAATTACTGACTCTCGTTATGAAAGGAAAAATAATGGCATTTTGTGTTTAAAATTCGAAGTAAACATGTTTATCTTATGCATTTTATGTTCTGAATATAATTTAATCGTCTATCCGTACAGAAATTCTGCCAGACAAACAAACAGACTGACTATTCTTTGATGTTCGCTACTGAAATGGAAATTAGGTTATTTTTAAGTAGTTAACTGAGGTCTGTATTCGTAAACATATTTATTTAATCTTCTTATTGGTTAGATAATAATTTAATCAGGAACGAATCGAGAAGCGAAACTTTAGTTTCAACAAGCAGGTAGAATAGTCAGTCACCTTTGATCTTCAATATCCTGATGAAAAGTAAGGCATTCGCTGTCACATCGATGATATCATCGGACTGGTGGTAAATCACGACGTAACTAGTCATGACATCTGGCGGAAAACTATTTAACCATGTCCACAGTACTTAGATGAAACGTCAGAATCGAGATCGATAAAATGTCAACGGATGTAATTTGCTCCAAACTCTAATTTCAGCACAAAATCGTTGGAAACGAACAGGGGCGAGAAACGCTCTCTCTAATGGAAGCGAAACGAAATTTTCCCTTGATTAAAATCACTGAAAAGGAAAGTAGTACCAGCGGGTAAACGTCTATAAATACCATAAAAGTTTCATTAGATAAGAAAGAGACGTTCGCTTATACTTAAATTCTCCGTATTATTTAGATAAGAATTATACTTCATTTTTGTCATCTTTCGAGCTTTTTAAAAAGCCACGTTAAACTTCTACGATATTTATCGAAATTTTTAAAAGGTATAAAAAGCATAAAAATATAATCGAATATTTGTAACCGAACTAGATAAAACGAGAGAGCGACGACATAGAAAATCATCTCTCCCAAACTCATAATGCATAATTAAAACTATAGAAAGGAAGGAATGTAATTTAATAATGGAGCCGTCGTTATTATTAGAAGCATAAACGAGAGAATATTAAATAAAATAACTTGCTTTAATTTTAATTAAATCGCAATTAACTTTTGAATGCATTTTTTATATCGGTTTAAAGCATCGTTTTGACGAAAAATCGAGTTGTTACTTGTAAGTTTTATTATTATTATTATTTATGCAAATTGATAAGGCATGGTAATGGTTTATTATTATTATTATCATCATCATTATGAGTTATTTAACAAAGTTACAGCAACAAATAAAAGTAAAAAATTGACGCGAGTTTTAAGGAAGAGCAACCAGGCAGAGTTATCTAATAAAATGATCAATCTCAATTGTTCCCTAGCTAATTGCTTTTTGCAAAAGTCGAATTTGGAATTTAAGCGGCAGCCGTTCTCATAAATCCAGAAAATTAGTGCCATTCATTAACAGTAATTAATTATATACACTCGAGTTTAAACAATTGACAAAATTCTCCAAGCGAATCGCGTTTGTATAAACGTAAATTCTCCATTGCGAATTTTGCTAGGAAAAAATTTAACGAAAAAATAAAAAATTTCTATAAAATTCTACTCACTTGCAACTAAACGTGGACATGACATTTGTCAAATTTTTTTCGCTGTTTCTTTTTACGAAAAAAAACTGCGAGTTTTCTTGTTAATTTTTTTTTCTAATTATAATCGTTATTTTAAACGATAATTTATTTTATATCGATGTCTCGATTAAATCGATGTTATATGAAGCGCGAATTATTCGATTAAATTTGCATCATTACTAATCATTCTTCGATATAACGTAGTACACTCTAATTATAAGTAATCTTATTAAACTTCATTTAAAATTAATTTTAATTCAATTAATGATTACAAAAATTATTTTTAAATTAGAAACGAAATTATCTATTATAAAGGAAAATATATATATATATATATGTATTATAAATCTAATTGCTAATTAAAAACTAATTAATTAAAAAGAAGGGAAATTTTCGCTTCGCAGTTACGATTTCAAAGCATTGAAACTAAAACAATCATTATCAAAATTTAACGAAAAAGAAAGAAAAAAGGAATAAATGATGTGAAATTCTATACTTTATTAGTCGGAAGTTCACCAACAAAGTTCTGAAGAGCAGAAGTTTCTCAAAAGAATTTTTTTATGTTTCTACGTCGCTCATTCCTGTCTACGATAGATTAATATATCAATGATAATATCCAATCACTAAGTGACTTACAGATAATCCTCAGTTGTACGGATCGCATCCTGTTGATGTATCAGATGCTTTGTCACAGTCCAGCGGTTCTCTCTGACTTAATAGAATGACTAATTACAAGTGCAACAAATTCAACAACCGTAACTTATAATTCACGTACAGAGTATATGACATCTGATGTTTCGGACATGCTAAATATCGCCACGATTAATATTTATAAACCTGTTATACATAAAATTTTTAATTTAAAAATATATATATAAAAAACAAACTTATAAATCCTTACTAATAATATAAAATAAACTAATGGAAAAAAAATTCCGTCGAGAAATTCTTTCTTCTTTTTCTACTTCATCGCATTCGGTTGCGTGAAAACTCAAAATGAAGTTGTCAAAAGAGGACTGATAAGAGGAAAACGTATAGCTTCTTATTTTATTAAAAATAAGATAAAAATGGTAAATCAAATTCTGTATGTTTGCCAAGTGTGCTTTGGTCGTTTCTTTCATTAACTCCTGTTCCTGTATTTATCCGTTGAACAGGCAACTAACTAGATGCATGCTGACTGTTACAGCGAAGTAGTTTTACTTCCACTGTGGGAGACATAACAGTCAACCATGTTCTCATCTGATCTAATAGGCAGGACAATAGAAGACTATTCTCTGAAGAGTTGTTACATTCACACCGTATAAAACTAATACAGCTAGTAACGTTAAAAGAGAGAGAAACACCCAGAGCGGTTGAAAACGAATTGTTTCTTTACGCCATTTTATATTTTCTAAATTAATCCAATTACAGTGGCCAAATCGAGAAAAAACGCGTAATTAAAAGCGTTAACAATCGCAAATAATTTTATTTGTGATTTTTATTGTTTATAATTTTAAATATACGATAAAGCAGAATTTTTTGCCAGAAAATCGATGAAGAAGAAGAAATTTTACAAGAAGAGATGATTTAAGTGAACATCAGCAACATATAATAGTGTTCTATAAATTATGGCTTCAATTTCTAACTTGTCACCCTTCTTCTATCTTTTTTTTACACCACTTTATGATTACGTGAGCTTTACGTGTTTAGAAATACTAAGTTTTGTTTGAACTAAAAGAAAAAAAAAATAGCTGAGAATTTTTTCTTTTATTTTTCTTTCCTTTTTCAAATTGCATAAAAAGTTTCGGAATTAAAACTGCATTTTTCAATAGTGTTAATTACAGTTATTCGAGTATTTTTATGCAGTTGTAAACTATTATAAATTGGATGACAACGACAGATATAATAATCGAAATTCGGAACTGTTTAAACATAGTTTCGATTAAATATATATATGTATATGTATGTATAGTTTCACACAACGTGCTTCGCTAATGATATAGATAATGCCTTTCAACCACATGCAATTGGGTGTGTCTGAAGAGATTTCGCTTCACAGAAACAATTTATGTCTCTGTTAAGCTTTAAATAATAACAGATATTTATGGAAGTGGTCACATAATTTTTTTCTTTTTTCCTTGCTTAATTTTGAAGGGGAAGTGTTCATCAGGTAGTCGAACAAACAGTAGCCATTCTGAGAAGGAACGAAATCTAAGACATTCTTCACACACCATTACTCAGAACTGAAGAATACAACTGTCTAAAAGTTGTGAGGAGGTTGTCCATCTGTTTCACACTTCTGCTGACGACAAGCTTCTGACATGACGTTGAATGTCACACGCCATGTGGACCCATCTAAACCAAACTGTCGAGTTGACTGCGAATGACAACAAAGCTAGTGTTTATTTCTAAGCGAGTGAGGGAGTAAAAAAATGTTCTCGGAATGGAAACAAAATGTCTTTGTGAGTTACTAAAAATGAGTTTTTATATGCAAGAAAGAAAATGGCGAGACAGAAATTCGGAAAGTGTAATGTTATTTGAAACACGCCTCACGTACTTTTTTCTATATAAAAAAAGAAAGTTCCATTCCGCTCTAAAATGCAATGATTTTTACCGGCGTTTTTACAGCTATAAAAACCAAGAATTTTTTAAAATTCCTCTTATAAAGAAAATAAAACGAAATATTTTTTAGACTATAATATGGTCTATATACTTTTTAGCTTATTTAAAATACTGAAAGAGAGAGAAAGAGGGAGAGGGAGGGAAAACATCACGCGTGATGGCAGTTTATATTCAACTTTATTTTATCCCCTCTATAGAACAGTAAAGAAAATCGATTCAGAGATTTCATCGGAAATGCTTATTTTCAGTTCACATCAACGCAGTTTTGACAAATTTCGTGATGCATGTGGATTGTCTATATTCTAAGATAAGATTCTGTCACGTTATAACTTAAGAATTTAAATTTATAACGTCACGAAAGCAAACTAAGACCGAAATCAATTCTGTTCCTCAGTTTACGCGATTTTTTCGACTATTGTAATCGTTACTCACCGACACAAAACAAACATTACTGATTAAAACTGCCCGAATAAATTATAAAATTTAAAATTTTTCAGTTTTTTAATGTAGATAAAACTAATGTTTAATTTATATCAAATACATTTGCAATTTTTTTTCCAATTTACTACCTATTCAAAATTTCGATTTAAAAAATGGATTGAAAATTACACAGTAACTTTTGTGTTAAAGCAGGTGCAGACAGACGAACAGGACATGCCTATACCATCGACTTGTCTTTCTCTTCCGATGCCAACAAGACGGATTGGTGGATTATCAGTTGCCTTGGCAACGACTTTGGAACCACAATTAACTCACCCTATTCTACTAGATACAATAAGACCAATAGTAGGAATGGAGCTTTAAAGCTGCAGGCTACAGTGAGATATCTTTCGGAATGTTTCCATCGTTAGCCGAAAAGGCATTCAGGGTATTATCGTAAACTGCTCGTGTATCTGGAACCGATAGAGTCGAAACCAATGCCTAAATAGAGTTTCTCAAGTCTTAAGACCATATCTCGGTACCAAATTACTTTATATGCATCGCATCAATTTTTCTAAACGCTCCAATTCATCGCCCTCTAAAAATCTCTCGAAAAAATAAAAATTTTATGCCACATAAACTGCTTAAAATGTTAAACCGTTTTTTTATTATTATTTTTAATCTATTTTTAACTATTGCATTCGTGTCACGCGCGATAATAAATCCCACGTCTCTTTGATCGAATACTTTTGCAACCATTTGGAAAATCATTTCGCTAAATGACTGCTACGTGCAAAGTTTGTTTGTTTGATTCAATCCAGATATGGATTTAGAGGGAAAACTAAAGAGACGACGATTTACGTCAATGTTGGGATTATGGTTTCTGCACCTCTGACACTAATGTCCGTGTATACAGAGATTTACACTAGTGCTTCCTTTATATAGAACGATTAGTGCCGTGTAATAAAGTATGAAGAGATCTTCTCTAACGATATTGTATTTTGTAAATTATGGTTTGTCTTAAACGCCGATATTTTCTGTATTGCTCTTTAATATATGTACACGGCCGTTTAAGACCTCTTTCTTCTGTAAGATCGCATTTACTTAATTTGTTAACACAACGATTTGCACAGGAAGCGCGGAAAGAAAAAGAATGAGAAACTACATAACTTAACGAGTCATCCAATCAATTAGTATCGAATAGAATAAAGGATTGCAAGGCAAACATTTCTTCTGGGTACTGTCGATAGTTTGTAGACAGTAAGTTCGTTTACTTCTCGAATGTGATTGAATAAGGCGATTTTTGTCTAGTCGACATTACTTCCAACGACTTAATTTTGTTCCGGAAAATTTCTCGAGTAGCTTATCCAAGTTTCAGGAATTAATTAAACGAAGAAAGGGATATAAGGAAAAGTTTAATTTTAAAATCTATTTTCACGACTATACTTATTTTATTTTACTTATTTAAAAAAAAAGGTAGCAATAGGAGACGTCGAAGTATGTTAGACGAAAGAATATACGTTGTATATGCTATCCTTTTTTTTGGTAAATATTTCTTAGAAATAAGACAGATAAATTTCTCCTTGGCAAGATTCCAAGGATGAAGATGCTGTGCATACAAACGGACTCATTTTCCACAGGAGACTTCCATCATTCAGCAACAGAGTAAGAACGGGAGACCATTGTTATGGACCTGTGTACTAAAGAAAAAAGAACAGAGAGAGAGTGAGAGAGAGAAAGACTGGCATTCACTATCTACCTCTTCTTTGTTCTCAAAATAAACGATAAAATATCTTTCTTCTTAATCAAACTGCGGCCTGGTTAATCGCCGAATATCCAGATAAGTCGATTGATTTTATTTATAAACGGCGCATTAGAGGCAATAAATCCGCATACATTATTATTATTATTATTGTTGCTACACGTTATGAATTCGATCAAGGAAATTTTCCCGAGCGAAAGAAATTCCGAAAAATGCATTTAACATTTTGTTCCGTGGAGTGTAGACAATGTAACAATGAAAAATCGTTCTTAGTTTCCAAGAACAGAATAAAATTTGTTGTCGTTTATCCTCTGATACCGACAGGAAGATAAATAAGTTTGTATGTAACTTGGCATCAAAAAAGCTTTCATAACGCTTCTATTAATTTATTTACCAAACACTTTTAAGGTTAACGCTTAATTTCTTTTCTTTGAGTCTGTTTTTTTTTTAAAGCAACAATTTCTAATTTTTATGCATTCCGCTTTGATACTTCAATTGATATCGAATTTTTGGCAAAATAAATAAAAATCAACTAGAGAAATTTAATTTATTAACAATAATGGATTATTTGTGTACCTAATTTATCGTTTCACATATGCAAAAACCAAGAAAAAAATACGTAAACTTTTCAACAAGTCTAATCATTATTTTTACCTATCTCCCGCATTTTGTAAAACGCTCAATTAATAAAACAAAGTCATTAGTAATTAAATTAAATTTCTTTACATGACTCGACACATAAGTAGTAAAAACGTAACGTTTCAATACGACAGAGAAAGACAACTCGAGTTACAAAAAAATGATAATAATAAATAATAATGTAGCTTTTATAGATGACTGTTTTTGGATGGGAAGAGACAGAAGTTTTAAAGGATTAATCTAGTTTCGATTGCTTTCGAAGTAACGCACGACACGACTTTCTCTTTTACCCCTGAAAAGACTCTTTTCCAACATGGTAAAGGTGCATTCATGCGCAACACACATGAGATACGCTGCATTGAACGAATTATTTTCTTCCCTCCATAATTGTTAAATGAATCGCAAAGTTTACACTTTGTCAGTATTATACGCATTCAAAGCAGGAAAAAAATAATAAGAATATTTTTACCATTAGTATCTATCCAAATAAAATTGAAAAAGAAAAAGAAAACGTTTTTTATTTATTTTTCTCTTTTTATAACTAAAATACTGTACTCAATATTGTATTATGTTTTCAGATTTTAGTAATTTTTACTTCGAATGAATAAATTTAACCTTAAGTAGGTTATTTAATACTCAAATATTACAAAGTTAACAACTAATATAATCTGTTTCAATTAAGTATAATAGAGATTGAGATATTTTTCAATAGCTTTTCCAAAATTAAATTTCTTCTTTTTAACTCGAAAAATATTTAAATTAGATTTTTATTTTAAAATTAGATAGTCTCCTATTACCACATTTTTGTGTTTGAGAAAAAAAGAAAGAAAAATTTATTAAGTAAATTACAAAAGAAGTTTAAACTTACTATAAACATATACTATATACACTAGATAAGTTTTTTATTTTATTTTCCTGTTCATTCTTCTCAGTAGAAATCTTTTGTCAATAAATTTCCGCTTGTTTGTAAAGAGTAATTATCTAAATAATAGAAAAAAAAAACTCTATTTTAACGTAACGAAAAGGTCGAACTGTTGAAAAATGATTTCCTATTTTCGACCCAACGTAAGAAGATTACCAGTATTGTGAAACGGTTTCCTTCAACATTATAAGATCAATGGTGGTAACACAGTGTACGAACATCTGGAACGTATTTAAAACAGATTAGAATGAAAATGTGACAGTGCGACATGCTATCAATAGGTACTCGGAATAAAACCGTTACGAAATATAGCTCTAGTTTTCAAGACACGAAATTTCTAACTTATCTTTTCACCAAGTTTGGTTAATTTCTAGTAAAAAGACCAGGAATTACAATTCGCCATGTGAAAGGTTTTAGTATGTAGAGACAGCGAGATGATAAATGAACCGAAGTGGATTTTCTAAAGCTTTTTTTTCTTCTTCTTGGTCGGTAAGGTACTAAACTAAAAATTCTAAATCCAATTCCTGGAAAATGAGATTAACAGATTGGTGTTGGGCGACCTGCTCGGAATCTTAATGACTAAATGGGGATTTGTTCCAATAAGGATGTATATATTTATAACCGTATACAGTATAAGAATGTGATATATAAGACTATCATCACTTCCTATATCAGATTAAGTAGAGATTCCTGCAACTCATTACCTTCTACTTCATGATTCTGTTTTTCTTCTCCTTTCTTTACTCGTTTATTTAGCGACTGTATGTGTCTCCACGCTTTCTGGTTTTACTTTCGTTAAACTTTGTCACTGTGATTAGTTTATAAGTAGCATATCAGATTTGGACCGCATCTATTATCACTCGCATCATAAAGTTCACCAAGAAGTTAATTAGATAAGTTCTCTTCACGGAATTTTAATGAAATTCGCTAATATTTTTCTTTACAGTTTAAGTTTCGAAACAGTTTTTTTTTTTTAACTTTCAAACTTATAAAAATATGGTAAAAAATTTAATTATATATAATTAATAATTCCGACCAGAAAAAAACGGGAATTATTGTTTAATTTCGATATTTTATACCGAAACACGAAGCCAAATTTGTTTACGTGAACATTTTTAATATAAAATTATGTACAAATTAACGAACCAAAACAAAATTCAACCTGTTAATTTCGGATGTTTTCACTCAGATAATTATTTTAAAGAAATTTAGAATAAATTGATTTTAAACTACTTATTTGCATATATAAAATTATTATTATTGTTTTTTATGTGATATAAAAATCCTCGATTCTCTTTTGGAAACATAGAAGCAATCTGACTTTTATAATAGTCTGTTATGAGATAGAAAGATTCGTTTTCTATCGAGAAGAAAGTCACTAGTGATAGAAATTGGCGAAATTTGATTCTCGAAAACGAGCACGATTAAAAAAAGAAAAGGAAAAAAAAGTTCTAGTCGTTGAAGCGTTGCAATCACTTAGAATAAAGGAGACTATTTATAACTTGTAATGAGATTTTTACACAGATTGACACAAAAAATTTTTTCGTTAAAGCATCAAACGGATATTTTCTTAGCAAAACTTTATTTATTCTTTTATTATTTTGTTGATGCTCTTTAGCCTGTCTCTCTTTAATATCAGAATTTCCGTTCAGCCACCTGTACTAAGTTCTGGGACACGGAATACTACTTCACACGCAATTCTGTCACCATGACAACGCTTTCATTTTTAGTCGCGAAGTTTCTTCCATGTAGTTTCCGAAAACATTAGAGAAACATATTTCTGAAGTAGGAACACGGCCAGGGGTAAATGCTGAGGTGTGGTAAAAACCGTACTAGAGAGCACTTTCGGTAACTGATGCCTTTTGAAGCGTTGAGTGCTTTATCGTTCCAACCGCGCTAAAAGATATATTTTTAGAATTATTTTTTTCCCCTCTACAAAAAAATAATAATAATAATGGGCATTAAAATTTGCATTGCGGATACGGAAAATTGACCACAAAGAAGTACCCGAGGTCGAAAGTTAATGAAATCGTTAAAGATGATTAGTTTGATTGAAAAGATCGCTAATTCGATCGTCAAACACGAACAATGTTGACTCTCGTCATCAACGTTAAGTTCATTACCCTCATTTCGCTTCAAACATCGATTTTTCTACAATCGTCCAACATTAAATTACTTGACAAGAATTTGATGCATTCGCAAAATGAGAATTTAGATTAAAACATTTTTAGATAGCATAATTTATATTCGAATATTAGCGAAAATTTCGTTCTCTTATCGAGCACAATAAGTTTTTTTTTTTATATATATTTATACAAATATATATATATATCCCAGTCGTTTTATGCCAACAAGAGAAGAGACTGTGATAATCCTGTGACAGTTTATTTATGATTATGAGAGGAAAGACATATTAAAGGAATGGAACTAAAGGTTTTATTACCAAAGAGCGTAAACTGAAATTGGGTATTTTGCGAAATATCTAGATGGATCTAATTCTAGCAGTAGACATCCGATAAACCGTAAACTCTCTCAAATTCCTAAATTTAGTCGAGTTTATCTGATACTGCACATTAAACAGACTCTCTCTACTGTTGCTCGTGTATCTCATATTCTCTCTCGTTTAGAAGAAAGAAAAAAATAAAAATCTATTAAATTTCTCTTTGTTAAAACTTGTTGCTGAGTTTATCATTTTATATCGTGCCAGTTTACATCATTTGTCTTGTATAATTGATGGAATATTAATTATTAGCACATAATATAATCAGATTTCAAGAACAATAATGAGTTTACCATATTTACATATTCCATAATCGTCTCGCTATGATTATAGAATATGATAAAGGTGCGGAATTAGCGATTGTTGCTAAGAATTTTGATTAAGTGTCGCATGCTATAAATAGAAAACTGTGCTTATATATGTATACACTGCACATAAGCGGTTACTTTTAATTTAAACATTACCTAAAACCGGAAAAAAATCGCATAAAAAATTAGCCCGACGAATAGTTATTAATTATATGCGTTTTCGGTATGCGAGCAGAATAAAATATTAGAAAATTATTACTATTATTATTAAAAAAATAAAAAAAATCAGTTTGCAGATTTATTTTTAATAACTTTAGCATAATCATTACTTTAATTAAAAATCTGGATGGTTACAGCGCTCGGAAGAAAGCTATAATGAAGGCATTTTTACACATTATTTCATTTATTACAGAAATTTGTCAGCTTGCATATTGAAGTTTCTGTTTTTTTTAAACCCTCTTTTTTGTTGCCTTTAAAAATATTTCCCCGGCGGCTACGCGTTCGATAAAGTTACAACAATTTGTATAAAATTTTGAGGCTAACTATAAATATCTAAATATTCATCATAACTTAAGATAGGGATAATATATGAGGCATGTCGTTAATAGTGTATGTAAAAAATTATGATAAAATTACATTACGTGCTGGAGCATTTTAAGAAGGTTAATTTTGATAAATTCCAAGAAATACAAAGATAAAGCTCTCTCTCTCTTTCAATTTATATGTTTGACATTTTATAGAAAGGTTTTCTCCGAATTTCATCGAAAGTCGAATGAATTGGAATATCCCATTTATCTCACTTAACCTATTTTAAATGGTTACAGTTAATTAAATGGTAAAGTTAAAAGTAAACGAGTCCAATTTTAAGCTTCAAACTTAAATTTCTCCACACGTAAAGACGTAGAGAAAGACTTCTCGACTAGAGTTTTAAAGTTTTTCTTTCTCTCTTTCTCTATTAAACTTTATTGTTTTAAAACTATACTTATTATTAATTAAGAGTATTTAATGATATTTTAAACGCCTGTATATCGATTTTGTGTTCGTTTGCGGCACCATTCCGAGTAAAAAAAAAAAACACTCCCGAAACTATTTAAGATAAGTAAGAACTAATGTCTTTCCGAGCAATTATGTAAAATACGCCGAACCGAAACAGAGTTTTAGAAAATATAATGGCAGCAGAAAAGTAATTAGTTAATTGAATTTCTCCCGCTAAAAATTAATTAATTAATAGCATTTCGTATAAAATAAAACCGAAGATAATTCTGCAAAATAAGAAGAAAATAAAAAAAGAATCGGATTTTTATATTTTTAATTTCGATGCTGAGACGAAAATATTAGCAATTTCGTAATTAAAACAGAAACAAAAATTATAAAATTATTGTTGCGAGCGCCTGTATGTTTGTGTATATGTGCCGAGAAAACGATAATATTTAAGATATAAAAAACAATTTGTTTCCAGGAGGACATTTTGTGTTCGATCGTCTCGTTTCTTAGACTTTCGAATAAAAGATGTGGCTAAGAAGTCATCTAAAGTGAAATGAGATCACATTAGAGTAAATGGTAGCAAAAGCAAAGTTAAAAGTTTGCCAACCAATCAGATAGAAAGAGGGGAGAAGAATCCTCATCGATTGGTAGTAGGTGGCAACATGACGACCACATCGGTGAATTTAACGACATCATCGCCTCGAATTACAGACACCACAGCATTATATAAACCATGGTAAGAATAGCTCTCTTGTTAGTTGTTGATTTTCCATTCAATGTATCAGGCATTAATTTACATTAAACTTTACTCGTAAAATTCAAAACATTCTAATAATATAATCGCCGTTAATCTCCACCGAGAGAGAGATAGAGTAAGAGAGAGTGATTTTTACCCAGTTAACATCACACCATATTATCCGAAAAATATAAAAAAATATTCTCCAGTTCCAACAGCAGAAATCAATTATGATAATGACTCGTCCGGCTTATTTAATGCAATAAAAATGCGACCATTGCTTAACATTGCATTCGGTATTAATTATTTTGACAATTGCTCACGGTCATAAGTCAGAATCTAGTGTGGCCTACTTACTAATAACCGAATGCATCAATATCTCGCTGGCAGTTAGCCAAACGGCTGCACTAATGCCACTTAGAGCAATATCATAAATTAGCAACAAGGCATATCAACACATACAGAATTGAAGTTTTGTGTGGCAGTAATACATATATAAATATATATATAAGTTGGACATACAACAAGTGGCCAGTCGAAATGGGTACCTGTTGTTACGCCAAGAGATTTCTGTAACATTGATATATTTAAATGTAATACTGTTAATCACGTGTTATTACTGGTATTAATCACGCTTAATTGCTGGTGTTTTTGAGTGCAAACACAGCTTCGGTGACACGTCTTCGAAATTAGCGGGTAACAAATCTGTTGTTTCGATAATCAGAGACGTGTCATTGCGAAACTGGGTGTGACGTGTCATGGATATGAAGGTGGGTGTGTCGCACAACACGGCAAAGAATGATGGGAAGTGTATGTTGTCCGCTCGTTTCCTTCCCCCACTCTGCTCAGCTCTAGGGAACAGGAGAATAAATGCCTTCTCTATTTACTTCCTATTAAATTGAAGGGAAAGAAACTGAGTTAACTGTATTACCAAAACAGGAACAGATTCTCCAATAATTCCACTGTAGCTACGTAGTTGCTAATAATTAAGTTAGAGTGGACAATAATCGAATCTGATAAAATTACAGAAAAAAATGAGGATGTGGAAAAACATGTATCCGTTTAGCTTGGCGTAAGCTCTTTTTTTCTTTTTTTAAGAATCTTCATGTAGTTTACACAAGAGACATTCAATTTAAGAAGAAAAGTGCTTGCCTTAAATATATTATTATATCGAATTAGGCGTACAATCTCTTTATTCCCCTTTATAACACAGAAAATTTATAATATATATTTTTCCTATGGAAATAAATCTTTAAGTGTGTCGATGTATATGCAAAAAAAATTTGGATGTGTACGAATCATTTAAAACTTCGCACATATTTAAAAACAATTTTTACAAAAATAAATGCTATACACGCTCAAGAAAATATAAATAGTTAACGATTCGGTTAATTTTTGTTGGCGAGTTATTAAGAATTTTACGTTAACGTGTAATTATAAATATTAAAATAAAAAGATAACACACCATTTTGAAGTGTAAACTTATCAAAGTTTAAGTAATTATTCACGTAATAACAACTCGATTTGCATAAGCTGTAAAAATATCTTACTACAGATAAACAAGAACCTTTGTTTCCAGTTAAATAATTACTGGTTGTTTAGGAAGGAAATCTAACGGCGTACAGCTCTTAAGAAGATAAAAAGCACGTAATAAAAATATTAGATTGAATGAATAGCGAAAGGGTCAAAAGACTAAAAAGCACTCAGCTATTGTGTTGAGGTAATATATCATTTGTAAGTGCACAGATGCTTCCCATCTTTCGATAGTCATTGCTGTCTAACAGAACTTTATGAATCAATGGCGTAGAAGTAGTACAGAGACATTATTCTATATTTTTAATTTCGCCCAATAACTTTCTATATAATCAATAAAAAGGTATAGATAAGATCTATATATATGTGTGTGTGTGTGTATGTGTGTGGAAGAAACTATATTTTGAAAAACTTGTCAAAAAAAATCGATAAAAGGAAACAAAACGAAGATAACAGAACGGAATCTCTAGAAATTCCTGTTCATTGAGTTGTCTTCGTTCAATCATGTATCCAGCTGGTGTCATAGCTGGCGACAATATAACTTTTCGCCAGAATTCGATTATTTACAGAACCGTAAGAAGAACATATTGCGAGGCGAACTGCAAATATCGATATAGTACTAAGTGCATTCTACAAACTACTGGATTTTTGTTATATTCACACTAACACCAACAATATGTGTAGGCAGGCCTATGTATCACCAGCGTAAAATCTCGCTTAATAATATATACTGTATATTAAACTCGCTTACTAAAGAAGAAATCGATTAATCTATAAATAATCGAACTGGTGGGGCGAAAAGTTATACGTAATATCTAACAAATAAAAATTACAACTTCACTTTCAAATAATGACAAGTATTATTAATGGTAATTATGAAAGCACATGTTGTCGGCCATCGGAAAATCGACGATTCATTAATTACGTTTAGCTAGTCATCAAAATGCGATTTGAAACTATTATACCACTCGAAAATAAAAGACGATCGAGTAAGTCTTCTAACTTTCTGATAAAATAAATGACTTTTCTTATCCGATATGGATATATATATATATATAAGAGAGAGAAGATGTCAAAATGTCACCGAATTACGGTAAAGATGCTATACTCTTATTGATCTGATTCACGCTAAATGTGGATTTTCTTCAATGCTTCATTTAACTAGAGGAAAAAAGAAAAAAAAAAAAGCATCTATGTAGTAGTTTTTGTTTAGTCTTCCGACAAAAGCCGAGTTTAATTATAGAATACAGTTCTGTCGGTTGTCAAATAACGACAACCAAATGGGAAGCGACACAAGTAAGGTCATTTGGTCCATCTGCGGCAAGTCGTCTACTTTGGTAGAGATCTCTCTTTCTTTAGAAAATTACGCGCCTGAAAAAATCCTTCAAAAACAAGAATCTACAGAACTAAATCAACAAGGAAGAAAAAAGTATAAATGTCTTGTTTCTTTTCGTGTTTCTTCTTCTTCCTTTTAAACTTATTCTTGTTGAAAACATTCGAAACTTCGGAATTAATAAACTCGGCATTTGAAAAAAAATTTTTTGAAAAATATCCGAAAAATGCATTTTACTAAAGAGCCTATCAGTAACTTATCGGATGATACAGGTGGTAAATCTTTTCGTTGAAATATTAAAAACATTATATTTAAAACTGGCAGTCAAAGAAGAAATATGGTTTGGAAGGACAATAAAAACGAATCCTGTCAGTAATGCTCTTTTTTTTGACCACACCTCTATATGACATATGACCTCTAAATATGACCAGGGCGTATGTATTTTTTTATGATAAATGACATACAAACTTTTCATTCCTTAGTTTATTCTCCGACGGTCATAAATCTAAAAATCTCGACAGAAAAGAAAAGAGATAAGTATGCAGAATTTGTCTCGGTAAATGATGATGACTCGGAGATAAGTGTTTCAGAGTTAAACTTTGACAAAAAGTCATTCAGTAGCAAAACCAGATAAGCTGTCTTCAAAAATGAGATAGGCAAAGAACATCGGAAATGTGTTTTGAATAGTGCATTTCAGAAAGCCTTCTCATGAAATGGATTCCTTCTCCCATTCATCTAACAAATGCCAGTACACATTAAACCAGGAATCAGTTATATATATATATATATATATATAAAGTCCAAAACCTTGCGTTGACGTACGTCTGATTATTTTGTTCCATTTTCGTTCTCGGATGCAGTTGCTATGACAACCGTCTGACCATTGTTCCCTCGCATCTTATTAGAAACAGTGTCAGAAAAAAAATTTGATATCAGACTTTAGACCGAAAGCTGAATATTTCTCCTCCATTAACCGATTCTCTCTCGGTTATTCGGTCTCGTTTACGACACGATAGTAATGCTACAAGTTAGAATCCAGAAGAAAAATTCAATTATACCGAATATTCTATATCGGTGTTCATTACTCATAATGGTTTACGTTTACATTTATAGTTAAACTTTTACATTACCTACCAGACAATAACGCAAAAGAAATCCAATTAAAAAAAGCTGAAAATTATAAAGTCATTTCGTTACATTTAAATGTCAAAAAAATATTCTTGCGTGGCAAAAAAAAATTTTTGAGATAACTGGATTTAAAAGCAATCAAGGATAAAAGTTTGAATCTAATTAAAGTTGTAACTTTTGTATTTTTAACAACATTTAAAATAGAACAACATTGGGAGATATAATCCATTTTCTCGTCAGTCTAATTCACACTGTCAGATCTCATATCCTGTTACATATCACCAGACATCCTCACGATTATTACTCTTTGAAAAAGACACCTGTTTCTTTCTAGAAGAAATTATTGAAAAGAAATTGATCCATGTTTAAAAGAATAATGACAACTTTGTACATAAATTTTGTCACGAAGATTGATTTTAAATTTAATACTTTAAGTGGAAGAGAATATACAAAGTTCGTCCTATTCGCTACATTGGTAGGTTCATCCTCGCTTAATTAAACTTATCGTTATTAATTAATTAATTGTCTAAATTTGACATTTTTATGTGATTTTAAACAAAAAATACATATAAAAGTTTTAAAATATATATATTAAAAAATCTTTTTATGTATTTATTTTCCGTTTTAGGTTGCAAAAAGAACAAAGTTCTTCGGATAGGATTACACGATGGAAAAAATTCTGTTAATGTTTATTTAATCAATTTTTGGATATTTTGACTTTAAAAAACACTAAAAGCAATCAGATTTGTCGCATAAGAAATTTGTCTAAGGAAACTATTCTCCAAAAATAGGTTTTGCAGTTTGCCCAAACGTCTCAGATGCGGCAATGGACGTGGTATTGATCAAAGTCGATCGCTTTTACTTTTGTCAAACTAGTTTTCTTTCTGATATTCCGGTAAACAATTTCTCTTACAGATCCGCACGCCTTCATAGGATGAAGGAATCTTTTAAAGCATTGAAAAGATTTCCCTCAGGGTCTCTAGAGATCAGTTAGAGCCAAGTCTCGCTGTTGGTTTATATACTACTACCATATAAGCAGCATACAAACAATGTGGAATTTCAATTGTCAACTGAAGTAAAAAGTGAAAAAACTTCGGTTCTTGCACACTACAGTTAACAATTTCTTTCCTGTCTATATTTGCGTGACCATAACTTACGAAATATTTTCCAAGTATAATTAAACCGAGCAGAAAAAGAACAAGAATTCAGGAAATGAGCGGGTATAAATTAATAAAAAATTCATTAATATATATTCTAATATTTTCCTCTTAGTAATATATTTTCTCCACTTAAAAATAATATCAATCTATCAAAAGGTTGCAATTATGAACGCCTTTAACGCTTTATTCAGTTACAGCTGAGAATTTTAAGTATGGAGAACAAAAACTCCTTAAGTTGCATTATAAAAAGACAAGAATAATTTTAAAATCTAAAAAGATTTATCTCTGGGGATAAAAGTAATTAAAGGTGAATCCTTTCCTTGTTCGTTAGAGCTATTGATTTCAATCGTGGATTTACATACGATAGAAACAATAAAGAATAAAAAAAAAAAAGTAAATTAAGCGAGTTACGTTTTAAGAAGAACTGATCCCATGATACATCGAAATTGTAGCTAGCGTAAAAACTTGCTTAATATAATGAGAATTTTAGATAAATGCAACAATTTAAACACTGAATCTAAAAAATAATTCATCACACAGATATCCTTGGAAGAGCCCACATATACCACTAATTACTCTAATACATAAGAAACTGCAATATATATACATATACAATGCATAATTATTATGATGAATAATATGCTAAAAACAGCTTGGAGAATAAATTTTTGAGAGAAAACATTATAAATCAATAACGGCACGCTTTCTTTGTAGAAAAATCATTAAGAATGTTAAAATCATGTATATTTTAAACAAAAAAGTGGCTTAATGTTATGAATTTATTCTTTCCTCTTCCAAAGATGGATCTTATTAAATTATCTCAAAAATTTATCTCCGATTTTAGTTTAAGTAAATATACTACACAGTTGGAGCAAATTTAGCTTATTCAGGAAGTATTTAACAATGAGGCGGGCGAAAGCAGTCATTCCGAACCGTGAAGAACCATCACTCTCGCTTATGACACTTCATCTAACGTGTTAGCCTCAATAAAAGTTTTACTAACTCGTAATTTTTATTATTGAAAAACATTATGGTGTTACATTATTTATGCTCTCCCTACCTCTTCCGACTCTTATTTGTATAGCTGCGTACGTGATATAAATATATCAAAAATTATGATGCCGTAATAAATAAGTAAATAATTCGAAAATTGAAATTCTTATTCGTATATTTCGCTCGAAAGAAAAATAAATATTTGTAGAGGAATAAGTTTAAATTTTTAATTTTAAGAGATTAGAAATCTCCTAGATTTATTTCTATGTAATTTATTTTTGCCAATTCTTTCTTTAAATGTGCAGTTTCTAGTCACGTACTCAAAACCTAAATAAATTACATCACCTAAAGTTGTCACCAACGTCAATCGATAAGGGAGAATGCAATTATTCTTGTAAAGAGTGTATATATATGTATATATATTTATATTAAATAAAATTCTATAAACGGACTACATTCATTAAATCTTCCTTCGAAAATTCCAGAAGGGATAGTTAAATAAATCTCAATGCAAACTTTCTAACGTTATCAAACAAGTAATAGATTAAAGTAAAAAACTGAGAAAGTCTTTTTCTAGTTATTTCTTTTTACAAGCCAGAGGCTTTCACAGCAGCATGAGTTACTAATTAAATGGAAACAGTATTCATTCGAATGTATCAATGTATAGAAAATGGTCGATTCTCGCTAGAAAAGAACCTACATCAGAAGACTAGTGATGAGCTAGCAAAGCCCGAGGCTCATAATGACTCATCCATTTTCATGCCAATGGTGGCAATATTTTATGCAAATCGAATTCGGATAGATTTCGATTAATCTCCTTTAATTGTGCAACAATTTTCTCACAGTTTAACTACTTTACTATTATACGGATGCGTGTTAAGAGTGTGAGTATCGTATATAGTTTATCAACGTCGCATTTCGCTTTAAACAGACGGAGGAAGAAAAAAAAGTAGCAAGAGCTACTACGACATGGTTAATCGCTAAGAAAAGAGATTAAATCCGATAGAGCGACGCGACATAATCTCGGATATATTATATATATGAGAATAACTTACCCACAATGGCGAACAACTGAACAGTAGCCACACTTCGCCGGTATCTCATCCTTGCACCGTCAATTTGGTGCCTTCAGACATGTCCGTGGTCGTCACGGAGTTAACATCAGTCCAAGTTTACGTCTGTCCGACATTAGATGTTTCCTACAGACGACCAAGATATCCGGCCGGCCGATCCTCCTGTGCGAAGTGCCACTGTTAGATCACTGAACCACGAGGCTGTGCGTGCTTTGATACCATTGTGACGTCACGCGGACCGTTCCTAAATGATAGAAGGAGAAAGGGTGTCTGAAGTAGAGGGACACCGGTCCCCGGAGTGATTAGTAATACTGGCAGATTGTCAGAATCTGGGACAAGTTAGGACCGCCTTCGATACACACTGCGAGTGTAACACGAGAAGTTGTCATCGTCTTAACAAATTACCTATCAGTGATGGTCAGCGAAATTCTAACAAGTTGCAGACTGCCGACGACCAATGTTAAACATAGCGCACTTTGAACTTATAAAATTTATTCTATCTCAAAAATTTTAATTAATATAAAACCGTCTTTGCCGTATATAAAAATATAAATAATTCTAAATTACTTTCAATTTTCCGTAATTTCCTTAAAGCATTCAGATAATAAATTCCATATTTATTCAGATTGAGGAAATATATTAAAACGAATGCTCGGAATTTTTCTCTCTCTTTTATCTATATATAATTTTCAAATAAATTTTTCTTAATATTAAAATTGCGTAATTAAATTTTTAATTGTTGCGTATTTTTAAAATAAAAATTATGTAGGAAAAAATATATTTTTTTTAAGAAGATTTTTTAAAATAATATATCTGCGCTTTTTGAAGGATAAAAATTTATCTCCATAATTTGTATGCCTTAAGAAACATGGTAGGCACGTAACACCTAAAACAATTGAAATATACTCGGCATGTAAATCAAAAAAACAAAAACAGATGCATGTTAATACAAGGTAATCTAGATTTATAATGTTCTTTATCATATGCAATAAAAATAAAAGATTCTAAGAGAATATTATATGGTGTCTAATATGGCTGACGTACATTTTTATACGACGCATTCTTTTAAAGTGAACTTTTTTCCGCTTTTTATCGATTTCTGAATTATTTTTACATATATTTTATAGACTATGTAAGCCTCCCTTGCATGAAAGAGTAATTTTTATTTTTCAAATTTAATGAGTTGTTTTTTGAAATATGAATATAGAGTAATCCAACAAAATATCCAACTAAAATATTTCGAAGATTGTCATAAATCAGCTTTAGATCAATTCGGAATAGATCTCAGAATAATTCAAAAGAATTATGTTTGTTCCTTTACTACTCCTCCTTCAGCGGAACTCCTTTTAAGTTTCGGAAAATCTATCTGATAAATCTTTTCTCTTCATCTACTTTTACGAAGATAAAACAAATGTATTTATCGTACTTTTACGAAAAAGTTATTAATTTTTAAAGAGTGCGAACAGTAATTATATTTGGGATGAGCTAATAAAAATAAGAAATAAAAAATAAAATAAAATGTCGTGATTTTTTCCTGTGGTAAATCGTTTATTAAGAAGCTAGACTGATCTTTAATGGAAGTGTACAATTCCTTTGTCGCTTTTTGCCACACCCGAACTGGGAGTTGCCTGAAAACGGGCGGAGAAGTATAAGGCCTATAATTCAGTGATAAACTGTGCGTTGTAATCTGTTTTAACTGCTCTAATGTTATTACGGCTATGATTCATATTTATCTGTGAGATAAATGTCCAATGCTCTTCTCAAAAGTTTTCTATGAACTATTTCAAAAATGAACTAAAAGGACTCGATTTGTTTGGCAACACTAAACTATGAAATATAGTGCTGCCAGATATCATAAACACAAATCAATTTAAAAAAAAATTTTGTCGTTTATCTGGCAACAGTTTTTAATAGTTTCAAAATCGTTTATGTATCAGTTGCGGTGTTGTATTAATCGAATTATACAGATAGAAGCATAAATATAAATATCTAAAACTAATTTAGGAGTTTTTTTTTTATAAGAGGATTAGAAGAAGGATCATATGATAAAAGTCAAATGGCGAAGGAAAAAAAATTATATAAATACAGCTGGTTTTCGCAAAATGTTATCTGCTTGATTTCTTTATTGTTATGGTGTTCTGGCTCCTAGTCTCTAGTCATTGAATCCTCTGTCATGTATTTTAGTCAGTAGGGATAACCTAACCAGTCTGTGCCACGCAATCCTTTCCTGATTTCTTATTCCGGTGATCTTTTCACAGTTTTTTTATTCTCTGGTACAAAAACTGACAATAGTTGATAATTTTTCTCACGAGCTGTATTAAAATGTGCATTTATATTCTGGATTTATAATATTCTAGCCCGATTTATAAAAGCGGTTTCAGAATGCTTATTTGTGTACCATTCCAAAAGCGCCGTTCTTTGACAATAAAAGAGATCTTATTTGCGAAACAAATACAATTTCTTCTATGCTTTATATTTGAGGGAATTTATTCTCTATTTTTACAGTTTGAATTCGAAAAAAATAAATATATTTTTTTATATTATAATAAAGAACGGAGTGAGAATAATATCTTATTGATTACGAAAATTTGTGATTTCTGCACCCCGCGATCATTACACAATAATTTCCTGTAGTTGACCCAAACAAATTACTAGTGGCGTACAATCTTCACTTTGATGCTATCGTTAATTATAACACCATAACGTCATTAATCTTTTCCTGGGAAAAAAATACATTAGCAAATTTTGAAAGCACAATTTTCAAATAATTAATCAATATTTTTGAAGTCTTTTTAATGGCTTTTTCTCGATCAACATTTTGTTGACTTGTAGAATTATATTGATTTTTAAAACATTTTTAATATTATTTATCAGACAATTATAGTGGATTTTTTTTGTTTTCAGTTTTTTGTACCTAAGGGAGAAAATATATATTTATAACAAACTTAAGCAAAACAATTTTTTTACCTATTATTAAAAATTAATTCATTAATTTAACAAAAGTCGTAAATTTCATTTTTTTTTCTAATTTTTAAAAATTTTATTCCTTTAGTTAAAAAAATCGACAGTGAAAAATTAACAGCACCATCTATTGGCATGGTATTGAATATTTTTTTTATTTTTATTTTAAATAATTTTGTTTATACCAACGTTGGTTTATAATAATTTATTCTAAAAATAAATTTTATATTTACCTGTAATAAAAAAATATTAATTAATTTATTTAAAGAATAATTTTATGTAAATTTTTTATGCTTTTTAAAAAAAAATTTTATTTAATTTAATAATTTTTAATTTAATTAAAAAAATATCGGTTTTTTTTTAAATAATATTAACATATATAATACTAGATCAAGATTAATGTATATACATATAACATTTAATTTATTTTTAAACGAAAAATAACAATGCATATATTTTTCCCCTATAATATTCAATTATTTTTAAAATAAACTCTCAGGAAAGCTTCACTAGTAACAGGAAAATAATTCCGTACATAAACTGGCAAATAATTATTGCAACAAGCGTGAAATTAATGAGAACTGTTTTAAAAGTTAAACCAGAAAACCAAATAGTACCGCACCTTCATGATAAATTATAATGGTTCAGGAAACAAGGATGAGTTGTTGCATTTATTAGAATATAATTTGTTTCAATTCTCTTCTATTCAGCTGCTATCATTTGTTTGTTCACAATATCAAAAGCTTGCAAAGATTGATAACAGTAGACGAAAGAACAATCTGCTTTTTTTATGATTATCAATCTCCCCTTTTTATTTGTTCCTTTTTTCCCCCTCTACATCGGTGCAAAATTTTATATTAAATTCAATTACTTGCCGAAATTTTCGAAAATAATAAATCTTTCTTACTTTTATATACACACACATATATATTTTTTTATTAAACTTTCTGGTTAATCTTGTTATTTTTATCAGATAGACCGAATTACTAATTTATTCCAGCCCTTTGTTCGTGGTGAATTACAACAAGCAATTAAACATGATTTAAAGAACTTAATCGGGATTAAAATTTTTTTCGTGTCCAAAATGATGTGTTATATAAATTTAACGAGATATATAAAGAAAAAAAATTCTGTATTTCTTTTGTACTTCAGGCAACTGTGGTACCTGATACTTTACTTGTTAACGATTTTCTTCTACATTCACATCACCTGCAGATGAAAATAGAGTTACTAGTGACGAACTGTTGGGATTGATAGATAGCACTGTACAAACAATTGGTGCTAGAAGATAGAACATCTCTTTATTTCCTCGTATGATCATCCGGATCATTGTTTCGAGTGATGACAACTTTGTCCTAATATAGTTCATCTAACTGCAACTGTTACTTCTATTATTAGTTTTATGACAGGAAAGAAAAAATATATATATATATACTTTTATTTCAGTGCTGTAAAATTTATTGTCGAAATAAAATAGATTCGAATTCTGATAATATATATATATATATTTTTATTTCAGTGCTGTAAAATTTATTGTCGAAATAAAATAGATTCGAATTCTGATAATAAACAAGTAAAATTAATAGGAAATTTCGAATTTTTTTCGGTATCAGAAACAAAAATTCTTGAGCCTGGAGAAGTTTTATGCATTAGAATTTGAAGTTATTCTAAGCAATATTCGCTAGATTTGCATACATTTTTAAAAAATAAACTAAAACTACGAATACGAAACTAAAACTAAAACTAAAAAAATAAACTAAAACTACGAAACTACGAACAGTAATACTGGATAATACGTGCATATGCGTGTAAAATAAATTGAAGTCTAACAACTTTTAAAGTTTTAAACATATTATAAATGTTTGCTGCATATGTAAACAAATAAATATTTCTTAATTCTGTAGAGGAATTTTTAGATTACCAGCAACTTTTATCTAAAAACAAATATTATGTTTACATCTATAAAAACGAAAACAAGGCAATATTTAACTTCTATTATTACTCAACTTCAATTATAAAATGATCAAGTAGAACTCATAGAAACAGATTTTTGCATTTTATTCAGTTTTCAGATGGAGAATTTTTACGGAAATATGAGTAATAATGAATGCTAACAATTACTTACTGTAACAATCACAATGACGATTAATGAAAATAGGAAATGCCACTAATTGGACCATTTTAGATAGAGAATTTTTACGGAAATGTGAGTAATAATGAATGCTAACAATTATTTACTGTAACAATCACAATGACGATTAATGAAAATAGGAAATGCCACTAATTTGACCATTTCCTTTCAAGCTAATGGATGGAAGCTTAAGAGTAAAACAATAAAAACAATCTTTTATCATTGGCGTAAAATTACTATTTTGAATCTAGTATATATAAATTGCGAGTCTGAAATTCTATTCTTTTATTTTGCCAGAAACTGTAAACATTCGCCGTTTAATGGTTTCATATCGTCAAAGATGTTTACGTAATGCCGAAAGATTCTGAAAATGCGTTTTTTCCCTTTTTTAACTCTCTGGAGAGACATCAGAGAGATTTAATTTTTCAATAAAATGGAAGACATTTAAGAATTCACTTATTGAAAATTATCGTCCAGCTTTTAAATTATTAATTTCCATCATAATTCATTATATTAATGCATACAGAAATGGGAAAATTGTTATTACGTGCGCTTCAAAGTGTTGTATGCTTATAAGCTTATATAGAATGCTGAGTGTACATGGGAGGATTGATAATGCGTATGCAAAATTTATGAAAATTCGGTCTATTAAATTTTTATTCACTTATAAATGAATAAAATTATCATTTTTCTAATCCACTTAACGCTTGATTTTCTATCCTCTATTGAATAGATACATGAATTATCATTCATTCGAAAAGCAGTATATCTCCATTATTATCGTCTTTACTTAAAACTAAATCAGCTTAACGGAATTTAATTTTATTATCAATATATACTAAAGCTTTAATAGTATATTTAGACCATTTTAGATTCTAGTTTTCGCACAAAGCTCAATCTTAGTGCAGGGAATTCACCATTCTAAAGCCTTATTATGTAAGCCTATATAATCCTATTAAATATACTAATCGACAAGTTTTACTACGATAAGCGTAGAGCAAATAATTTTCCGATTTATGCAACTCTGTCGCTTATATCTGATAGAGACTATACTAGAATATCTTGCAGTTTATATGCCGGAAAACACATAATTTTCTGACTTTATTCTCCTGGGATCGGATCGGAGCATTCTTGCAAAATACAATGTACTAAAACTGGTTCGCTTACTTCGCAGCCTTCACTACAGTCTGGTAATGTGAGCGGCCAGTCAGACTGGAACTTCAAAGAGATGCTATTCTAAAATTTCGGATTAAAAAAAAAATGTATCAATTGATTAAAGTCTTAGAAGAAAACAGATTCTGAAAAAGCAAACCTGGCAATTTTATATCCCGGTCTGGTTTTTTTATTTTTAATATAATTATCACATGTTTTTGAATAGTTTGCAACAAATTGCGAGTTTCTCGTCGAATTTATAAGTAATATTATTTAATTTTTTATATAGGGTAAGTCGGGATAGATGGACCACCTATATAATTTTTTAAAAATCATTAACATATTTGTTTATGTGTCTTTTGCAATTATATTATTATTAGCTGTTAGTATATGTGGCCAGAATATCCTATAGCCATTTTTTTAAATTGGTATTGCTATATATATAAATAATAAAAATATAGAAATTCTTAAAGAGGGGGTCCTTCTTTCCCGGACTTACCCTATATAAAAAAATAATTCGAATTTTTATTCATTTTTTTCAAGGTATTTTTTATGGTAACATTTGTTTATTCGGTCAATATACAGGTTGCATTTATCTAACCGCTGCCAATTTTCATTCAAATACCAATTTTAAGGAATAGCTCTCTATCTGGAAGTGGATAGAAATAGGATTCGAGTTTTCTAAAATTCGTTTTACTATCGCTATCAGTAATATTGAAATTTCGACAACAGATACCTTTTAATAAAATTTTTAAAGTATGAAATTCACATTTTGCTCAGATATTTCGTCTTGATCTAACCGTATCGTTACCATTATCGATTTTTATTTTTATCTTTTTTTGTGAAGGAAAGAAATATCAAGTATAAGAAAAAAATATTTTTTTCTATATATTTTAATTGAGATTTATTCTCGTCGTATATATTATAAATAATTCTTTTGAATGTTTGATGAAATTGTGCCATTAAATTTATCTATATTTCGCTTCACTGTAAAATGTATATCTCAAAAGATATTTCCGAAGTTTGCTGATTGGCATAGTCTACACTCTACATGACATGTTTTGGCAAATGGCAATAAATGTCACAAAGTTTTAGAACTGAGACAGTTGATTCGGTTTAATATTTAGAATGCATTCCAGGCAAACGATGTTCTGGCTATTTAAATAAATAATGAAGACATTTTACAAAATTTCCTTGAAATTCCTTAATATCCGTTCAATATTTTAAAGATGAAATTTATCGATTAAACAAATATTAGATTTCTTTTCTAAGATGTTAATTAATTAAATGTTAAATATTGCTAAACAAAGATCCGACCTTTTTGATATAATTATTGTTTCCTGTTAGCAATATTTATCTTGAAAGTCAATCACGTCGCGTATTATTTTGTAAGAAATCGAGAATGATATTCGTTTATTCAATACTTTGTCAATGTCCGTGTATTATTCTAAACAAGAGATCCACAAATGGAATCCCAGTGTGTTCTTTTCTTATACATACTGCATGAAAACAGAATACAAAAATCTGAAAATTTTTCAAAACTCGGCGTATAAACATTCGCGTGTTTATCGTTACTAACTCATTTTATCTTTTTTAATAATTAAGTAGATAAATTGTAAACACGACTGTGATAAAATGATAGACATAAATTTATTCTGTCGAAAAAATTTATGCCGAAATTTAAATTATTAAGTTTAAACATTTCAGGAATGAAAAAAAGAAGTGCGAAGTATATTCTAATGAAAAAAAGAAGTGCGAAGTATATTCTACATATTTATATTTTAGACATTTTTTATCTTATATTTATACCGATTTCTAACTATATTAAGGCATATGCAGACTTTCTGGATTTATATTGCGAACTTATAACGAAAATTTTGCCTAGAAATAGAATTTTTCTCATCAATTTTTTTTTTGTACGAAAGATTCAAGTGCGAATTTATATTTATAAATGCTTTTATCATAACGTATCATTTCAGTCCATTGGTATTCTTCTGCCCTTTCGAACCTAAATGAGATTGTTTTCTCCAACGCATCCTGAGTTTTCATCATCATATTTATCATTTCTTCTAGCATCTGCCAATTTAGTTACGTTAACTTTCATAAATTTGAGAGTTTCAAGAATTCAAATACAATTTTAAAAAACGTTTAATTTGCGATGCAAATTTTCTTTCTGCTTTTATTGTTTATTTTCGAATTTTTATGTAGAGAAGAATGTAAGAGAGAGAGCGAGAGAAACTAAAAAAAAATGTTGATTTTAGATCAATCTTTGTATTCAATACATAAAAAAATTAAACATTTGGTGAATGTTTGTAAATCCAATATTGATCTTATATATGTGGCAAGTTTAAATGCATTTTATAAAAAGTTTACTTTGAATTTTTGTTTCGAATGTTAACTTTGTGCAAAATCGCTTAAATTTTCGGTTAAAAACTATTTTTTTGTGGCGAATTTTGTTCAAAGTTTTAAACTCTCTAACTTCGAGTAGAATTGGCAGTTGTAATTTTACAAGGGGTGAAGTTAAATATTGATTCTTATAACATTATATTCTATAAATTAAGTAACACGAAAATTTGTAAAATTATGCGATGAACTCGATAAAGTATAGATTAAATCTAAAAATATGACATCGTTTGAACTGAAAAGTATATTTTGTCACACAGCAGAGCGATCATCAGCTAAATATATACGAGCAAATTTTTAAAATTCCGAATATGTTCTTTACCGTTAGATTATTTAAATAAACACAGTTTCTTCTTTAGACGGGAAAATTTATATTTTAAAGATTGATGACTGTGTTATTAAAATTTGATACTATCTGAATTTTACTTTCATACTAGTCTTTCATTAAAGTCAGAATATAGATCATTTCTTAGAGATAAAAAAGAAGAAAACATTCTATCCTTATCGAAGAAAAAAGAATATATATATATATAAAAATGAATCACTCCATTTTCATGAAAGATGAATAAATAAACTATAATTCGGAGGAGATTGCTTGTTCAGCAGATTCGGAAGTGACGTTTCTCATCAGCGAATATAAATTAAATGTTCTTCTTTATATCCATGATACAAACGATCGATTTAATAGAAAAGTTTCAGTAAAACAGCATAGATTTATCGATGGAAACAAAGGAATTGTCAAACTTGACACTTGAATGTATGTTCGATTTTGCCCAAATATACAGCAGAGATTGCTAAGTCGAGAAATATTGAAATATATTTTCAATAAATTCAAGAATTTTTTATTTATAAATTCATTCTGGATATATTTATAGTTAAATATTTTATTACCTATATATATATTATATCTAATAGAGAAAAACAGTTTGAATTCAATATTCTGAATTTTTTATTTCCACAGAAGTATTTTCCATCGAAGATGTAAAAAAAGGAAAAAAAAAAGAGGAGAAAAATTTGAAGATATTCTTAACAATTTGCATTTTTAGAATTTTCGAAAATTATCTTTAACAATAATAATAATGTTTTTAGAGTGAATTACATTTGAATTCGCCGGATTTCGGAAAATTGCAGGAATCTATTCAACGATGATACAGTTAATAAAACTTTTGTTTTCGGGCAGTTCAAAGTTTCTTAAGAAATTTAAAAGCACTAAGATTATCTTCAAACTAATTTTTGACTTATCGATTTGTTTTATACGTATCTCTAACAAAGGGAAATCAATATTTTCGTGAGTTTTAGTTAAATTAAAGACATGATGAAAATGTGAATGGTTATTTCATTTCAATTTTTCAGTATTCTTTTAATGTTAAAAGGTTTGTGTTATAAAAGTAATCCTTTTTATTTTTGAAAAGCAACATTTTTAAAAGGACACATATATACGCGGAAAATTAGATTTTTGTGGCATCTGATTCTTTTCTTAATCAAGAAGTCTTTATAAATATGTGCATCTAAACATTACACGACATGAAAACAGTTTGGAGAAACTTTTTAAATTTTCTTGTCGTTTAAAATTAAAATATTCTTAAGATAATATATAATTTTAGTATCATTTTATATTAAAAAAAATAGAAATCTTTCAGAATTATTACAACCAGATCTTCTAAATAGGAAACTTGAATCATTATTCATTATCCACAGATGTTAGCAGTAATTTAAAATATAAAAATTTATCACTGTAAAGTTCTTTCTTTAAGAGACTAACTTGCTTTTAAGTATAGCATGTTGTTATAATAAAGAATTAAATATATTTCCTTCTCTAAAAAATTTTACGGGTTAATTTTGATATCATGAAAATATTTGGCTCACTTTAGTTCATAACTACTTAGAATCACAACTCTGTTTATTCCATTTTTACTATGCAAAATTGTTACTTTACTAAAAATGGCACGCAGAAATGATCGTGTAGTCGAAAGTCAGAATTATAAAATTACTATTCGCAAGAAACTTTGAAGAAGACATTAGAATAGAAACCATTCAAATGGAATGTCAAAGAAACAAGCTCAGAAAATATTTGGAATACCACGTAGAACCGTTTTAAACAAGTGTGTTGGAAAAGATATGAGATCAATAGGTCATCCAACAGTTTTGTCTGCCTCCAAAGTAAAGATTATTGTAGATATTTTGGACATAACAGCAGAATGAGAATATTTGCTTACACGGCACGAAATAAACAGAATCGCGAGAAAATACCTTTATAAAAGGGTCAAAATATTAAATGCATTAATAATAGAATGCCTGCAAAAGATTTTCTGGAATCTTTCATATTAATCTGTTCGTATTGTTAACAATACCAAAAGATCAAGAGCAGCTGCCGACCAAAAATGGGATACCTATTCTGGAATGCATAAAGTTACAATATTTGTAATTTCGATTAAGATAATTTATTAAATAATCGATTCAAAAAAATTTTTGTTTCGTATTGTTTCAAGCGAATAGAATTTAATGCAGAAGTTGCCTTTGTTGTACAACAAAAAAAAAATAATAATTTTCTTTTCTGAAAGCAATAATACGTATATATGATTTTCTCACTTTCATGATCATTTAGACTCCTTTTTAGATTAAAAACTTGAATCGATTTATCTAAGCCAATCTTTTAAGGTATTACAGTTGTCAAAAAAGCAACTTATGTTTTATACATATATATATATTTATTCTTTTAAAGATATAGAAAGACAAAATCTGCGTGGATTATTTAGTCGAGATGATAAAATAGTTTTTGAACTCAACTTATACAATAAATCGCTTGAAAATTGTTCACGAAGATAAGTAAAATGCATCAAAGATAATCTAAGACACTTTAAATCACAAATAATAGATGCTATTTAATTTTTATTTTACTATGAGAGGTGATGATATTATTCGAATCCAAAGGTTTACTTATGCAAATTTGTCTCAAGTGTTTTTATTTTTTAAAATCTCCTTTGACAATTCTTGAAAAAATTACAGCTTATCCAAAACAAAGAATTTTATCCTTAAAATAATTTGGTTTATTTTATTTTATCATCAATTATTTATCTTAATAAAAGAGAAAAACCAACATTATGTAAAAATTTGCATAAATATTTTATTTCTCAGTAAATTTTTACATATATTTGCTTAAATCAATTATGTTTGGATTATTTAAATATTTTAAAACTAATCTAATTATAAAAGAATCGCTTGAATTAGAAAGAAAAAAAGCATTCATTAACTCTTCGGATAAATAAATATTTAAAGAGAATTTAAGAATATACAGTTTAAATTTATTTACATTTATGTTATCCGCATATATTATTCAGTTATTTATCAAATTAAGAAGAAAATTAAAAAAATATATATACATTTGCATTTTTCTGTAGTTAGTTTGGATAATAATGAAAGCTAAATTGTTCAATTTTAACATTTTTAATTTCTGCTTCATTGTTTTTAATTAAAATTGTTTATTTTGTATAGAAAGCTAATTATTTTGTTTAATTCTTCCAACGCTTTAATTTAAACCAAATCGGAATTGTGACAATTGCAATCAAAAATTTAATCAAAATCTAACTTCGCACTACTAATTTTTACATTTAATTTTCTTAGTAGTGCATAATGCTGAAACTTAAACTTTTACTAATTTACAATAATACTTAAAGAAATAAAATAATTTTAAATTAAAAAATATATATA